>CAJQZM010042050.1:0-10392 GCA_907164665.1 Colias nastes | reverse complement strand
TTAATAATATTTTTGTTTTAAAATTATGTAATAATCAGAATATTTGTTTGTAATAAATGTTACTATTAATAATATTTTTGTTTTAAAATTATGTTAGATTCAGAATGTTCGTGTTTGTAATAAATAATTGTGGGAAACAAATAATGACAAAGAAAAAAAAAACGTTTTGTTTTTAATAATTTCTTTATTAATAATATATACATATGAAAAATATAATCTAATTTTATACCTTTTTAAGTCTTTTATTCCTAGAAGGGTAAACCCTATTTTCTACTGATACGCTTAAATTTATTTCATACTTGCTAATTGTGGTAATTAATCCCCACTTACCACTATTAGCAAGTAGGTATGCAATTTTTTTTATCAAAACTTATGTATTCATGTCCAAATAAAATATTAAGGAATATTTTATTAAGACGAATTTAAAACGCGTCTGCACAAGCCGGGCCGAGCGGCCATCTTGACTGACGAAACAAGATCGCCATCGGTAAATTAGGATAGCGTGCAGAGTCATTTTTATTAGTTAAAATAATAGACATATCCTGTATAATTTGCATATATTATGCATTCATTTTAAAGGAAATATAGTCTAGTTTTAAAATAAGTAAGTAAAAATGAAGCCGAGCGCATAAATTTGTCGTAATAAAATGAAATTGCGAGAAAATCTAACAAAAAAAAGTACAATTAAGTATTATCATTTTTTTTTAAATATGAAATTGTAAGTTCGAAGTATATATTTTCTACTCTAATGATGCCTCATTTCATTACCTATCTAACAGTATTTTTTTTTCGTAATCTGAGCTATACTTTTCTTTCAACAAACGTTTTTGTAGGGACGGGTCACGCGATGTTTTTTGTAGCACTTAACGAGCGTTGGCGTCGGACAGAGGTCTCACGCGGTAGTTTGACAGCGCGGTTGTCAAGTGGTTAAGTATTTTTTTCGTGATCAGTGTATGCAAAAATACAAGTTCTTTCGCGCTTAGTATACCAATAGTGGGACACCCTGTATCGTATGACTATAATATTTCCGTGCTTTTAACCAAATTTCAAAACTTTGTGTTCACGGGAAGTACAATGTAGGTTTTGATTCCCTTGCGAATGTCAAAATTTGCGATAATTTGCAGCATAAAACGGCTGTATCTTTTGATTTTGATTTTTTCACAGCAGAGACCGTAGACTTGAGTATTCGATATAAACAGCTTGATACCTCCATGCGTTCCTGAGAAAAAGGGTGTTGACAGACAAACAGACAGGCAGACTTTGTTGTCCGTCTGTCTGTCTGTCTAAAAATACCTTTTTTTTCAAGAACGCGTGGCGGTATCAAGCTGAAATAATAATTAATAAATCAACACAAAAGATACAGTCGTTTATGTTGCAAATTTCATCCCTATATTATATAGTTTATCTTTCTAATACAATAATATGATTCCTTTTTATCCTAAACATGTCTATGTAAATAGAAAAATAAACCATTTCAAATCTTAGAGCATAAAAATGCTCTAAGTTTCCAATGGTAGACAACTCAGTAAATAAAGCATTTAACCTCGCACTTCCGATTCAACTTCATTTTTGTTTTAGGTTAAGGGTCACTTATTGACCATAAAAACACAAAATGCTGATAGACCCAGGTGGAGCTTTGCTCGCAATCTTATAGTTTTTGACCGATATCTCGAAAACTATCCACTTTAGGGCAAAAGTTACATATACTTTTTTGTAGAAAGTCAAATTTCGCATCTTTTATATTCTGTAAACTTTTTTGTAAAACTTACTGCTTACGGTTTATGGACTATTTAATGAACCGGTTTATCGTTTTTGGCTAATAACTCGTAAAATATTGGATTAATCAATAAAATGCATGTACATATGTAGTTTTTAGATAACTTTATTCTCTACAACTTTTGATTGAAATTTTTTCTAGTGCCCATATTTTTTGAGTTGTTGTACGTTCAATGTAGAAATGCCGCCGCTCGGCGGGTGACGTGGCTGGCCAAAAGTTTTTTGTACGGATGTTATGAAAACGAAGAAGAAATTTCCAATGCAAGTGGATTTTCGCCGTATTCGAAGCGGCAAAATTATTTATTTTTTTTACTTATAGAAATTTTTTTAATAAATTTTTTTAAATACTTTCCTTTCATTACCTTTTATTTTATTCTTGCATCCGAATATAAAATAACTACTCAATATTATTTAGTTGTACGAAATATATACGAAACATACATACCTTGTAATTTTCTATTTTTCGCCCGGTAATCCAACATTAAACGTTAAATAACTCAAAAAGCATTAGAAAAAAAGTTTACAACGTATAAAAGATGTAAAATTTTACTATCTTCAAAAAAATCCAAATACTTTTTGCCTTAAAGTGGATAGTTTCCGAGATATCGGCCAAAAACTCTTATTTAAGATTGCGAGCGAAGCTCCACCTGGATCTGTCAGATTTTTGTGCTTTTATGGTCAGTAAGTGACCCTTAACCTAAAACAAAAGTGAAATTGGATGGGAAATTTAGTGCGAATTTGGCTAAATAAAAACAGCTTTATTTAATAGGGTAACAGTACTACACTACTTTTTCTGTCACCAAAGGTGGTTTAAATCATGCAACATAGAAGCGCAAGCTTTTTGTGTCGACTGACAACTTTCGAGTGAGAATTTTTTAACGGATATTAAGTTTTGTAGTCGGTACCTAGATAATTAAGTTTTTTAGATTTGGTTAGGTACCTTCCAGGTCAGAGCCAGGGTGGGGCAAGCGCCCCACCCTGCCCCACCGTGGCTACGCCCATGGATACAGACTTGAAACATTTGACAATTGAACTTGAAACACATGTCAATTTTAAAATTCAGCAGGCGAATGCCTGTCCCAGTAATACACTTTCTTTCGTAAGGAACAAAATAAGACAAGTATAATTAATACCTACATAATTTAAAAAAAAAACACAACGCATTTATTACTTTATGATGATTTTTATTCACAAGTAATCAATGCATTCGGTTCTAGATGTCAGATTGCGATTATTAGAGTAACGTCTCTGGTAGGTATTTAAAAAGAAAAAAGGTTAATTGACACAAAATTGTAGTGACGTCAGTTTTTTAATTCAGAAATTGTTTATTATGTTTAGAATGGTTTATCAGTAAAATGAAATCTTAAAATTACTTGTATCGGTCATTATTATTATAAATATTATGTAATCGTAGTTGAAAAAAGTTAAGCAAATGTGCAGTTCTAACAAAACGAAATATCATGTTATTCTATGTCGTCGTTACTAGGTTACGTTGTTGAATTTTGTTGAACTGTCAAATGTTGCCTATCAAATTGGCTCTACTATAGAATAAGCTTAGAGTATAAGTAATCAATATTTAAAGAAATGTTATCGAATGGCGAGCAAGCGCGGATCCAGGGGGGGGCTCATGGGGTCATGACCCCCCCCTGGGCTAGGTCCACGACCTAAGTGGACCACTAATTAAATATTAACTTTTTAATTTTACAAAGTAATATTGTTCAACATGATGTTTTTATTAACTTTTGAAACATAAAAGTAATATCTAGAACAATTAAATCAATTACAAACGGAAGAGAATATAACAAAAATTAGAGGAAAAGTTATTTACGGTCGATCTGGGATCGGGATTTAAGGACAAAAAACAGGGTTTCTCGATTTTCTAAAAAAACTATAACTGCGGAATAAAGTTAAATGGTAAAGTTGTAGGTAATTCAAATATTTTTTACAACTTTTGCTGTTAGGCAAACTTTTCTCACAAAACCTCAAATATCAACATATACCTATCCCAGTTCGTAGATAAGATATAAAATAGCAAAAATTTTTTTAAAGGCTAAAGTTTCGATATCAGGTCAATTTATATGGTAAATAACAATAGAAAATACAGAAAATTAGGACAAAAAAACGGCCAAGTGCGAGTCGGACTCGCGCACTGAGGGCTCCGAACAAACTTATTTTTAACCGACTTCAAAAAAAAAGGAGGTTATCAATTCGGCCGGTATGTTTTTTTTTTATGTAGGTATGTACACCGATTACGCCGAGGTTTCTGAACCGATTTACATGATTCTTTTTTTGTTTGATGTGGAATGGTTTCGAATTGGTCCCATAAAAATTTCATTCGGGTAGGCCCAGTAGTTTTTATTTTATGAGCATATTTGTCTGATCTCGATGACTTTATTGAAAATCTAGCAAGTAACTTTGATTCACTTCCCGGTTACCGATTGAGCTAAAATTTTGTATACGTATGTAAATTGGATAGTGATGAAAATTTATCATCACATAGAGCTGATTTGATGATGGAATCGGAAGGTGGCCATAGGAACTCAGTAATTAACTGACTGAACTTTATCGAGTTTGGGCTCGTTTGATTCGTGTTAAAAAATACACTAAAAAGTATTAAATAAAAATAACTACGTTAAAAAAAACCGACTTAAAAACGGAAAAGTAAAAAATAACAAAGATTTGATATTATTAATTACTGCGTATTAAATAGATGTGCTATTTATTAAATAGGTTTGAAGTCGGTGACAAGCACTAAGCACTTAGTATTAAGCTTGTGTAAGCCGGTAAGTTTTACATTGGCTTGGCACCGACATAAAACCTATTTAATAAATAGCACATCTAAATAATACGCAGTAATTAATAATATCAAATCTTTGTTATTTTTTACTTTTCCGTTTTTGAAGTCGGTTTTTTTAACGTAGTTATTTTTATTTTATTATGTCGTATCTTTTAATTTTGCTTTTAGCAATTTTTTCTTTATCTGTGCTATTAGAAGTTGCTTTTAACCAAATTTCAAGACTCTGTGTTCACGGGAAGTACCTTGTAGGTTTTGATTCCCTTGCAATTAGTTGCGAGTTTCAGAATACCTATGCGGGTTTAATTGCTATTTTATCTGATTGCGTTGACATAGAAGTTGAATTAAATTACAGCTTAAAGTTATTATAGGAATTTTTCCTTTTTCTCAGGAACGCGTATCAAACTGAAATTTATATCGTATACTTAAATCTTCAGTCCCTTGATGTTGTGAAAAAATAAAACTTATAAGCCAACGCAATCAAAAGATACAGCCATAAATGCTGAAAATTTTCGCAAATTTCGACATTCGCAAGGAAATCAAAACCTACAGGGTGCTTCCCATGAACACAGAGCCCTGAAATTTGATACAAAGTAACATCTTATAACACAGATTTGGGAGTAATTACGAAAAACATGAATTTTTAATAACATTATGTAAAAAAATATTTTTAATAATTTTAAACTTACAACCTCTTTACTCATGAACGCTTACATGTATTTAATTGATATTCACACGAAATACTCAAGTCTATAATATCTTTAAGCTGTATTAAAATCAAATTTCTATGTCAACGCAATCAGAAGATACAGCCGTAAATGCTGACAATTTTCGCAAATTTCGACATTCGCAAGGTAATCAAAATTCAAAACCTACAGGGTACTTCCTGTGAATTCACAGTCTTGAAATTCGGTACGAAGCAACATCAAAATTAATAACATATTAATATGTATAAGTTTAAAGTTTGTCTGTCTGTCAAGATCCTTTTTCTCAGGAACTCGAACGCGTGGATACCTCCACGCTGAAATTTATATCGAAAAGGCACTTAAATCTAGGGTCCCTTCAAGCTGTGACAAAATCAAACTTATTACCCAACGAAATCGAATCGCCGTTTGCCCGTTTATGCTACAAATTATCGCAAATTTCGACATTTGCAAGTGTCGCCAGGAATCAAAACCTACAGGGTACTTCCCGTGAATACAGAATCTTGAAATTTTATAAATAATTTAGAAATTTACGTCTTATAGCACTTACAAAAGGAAAAATTTGCAAAAAGCATAAATTTAAAGTTAAAACATAAAAAAAAAATGTTTGTACGGAACTCATGGTGCGCGAATCCGACTCGCACTTGGCTGTTTTTTTTAATCTAACTGCTATCTACGTGTCAATTAAATTTATCAAAATATAGCTTTTTTAACTCGTCTACGACTATGTGACCCCCCCCTGGCACTAAAGCTGGATCCGCCCTTGATGGCGAGGTTCGAACCTAAATTCCAATCAAACAAAAAGTAACCTCACCACCTAGCACATAGCTTACTAACAAACAATATTACGATTATATCATCAACAATTACAAGCGATAATGCGACGATAAAATTAAAGTATGCACATAAACAGTCGAGGGTCGCCGCGGAAGGCAATATCCTGTTTCCTTTTACCCCTTTTTTAACACACGTTTATAGATTTTCGCTCCGTTCCAAGCTCTGATCGGAATATTAATAAATAGCGGAAAGATGGGGTGGTCTTGACTTAAATACAAGATCCTTGAAAGTGAAATGAAACGTTACGTATAAAACAAAATATACCTATATTTTGTATTGAAAGTTTAAAAGCAAAAACTTATTAATTGTACCTACTTAATGTAGCGAAATACATTGGACATACATATGCCATTGTTTAAAATGAAGTAGGAAATAATAATTATAATGATCCTTCATCCTACTGGCTACTTATTGTTACGCACTATGCGTAAGTATTGAAAGATGCAAATAATATATCAACAATCAACATACAGCAATCATCTGTACTTGTGTATGTTGCTAAACATCCAATGCCTGATTTTACGAACTAATGAAGAATTTACGAACTAATTTAAACTCATCAATTCAATCATAAAAATGACCCGGTAGGTGGATCTGCTTACTCGAAAACTTTATTATTCATGTAAACTTTTACGTAAGCATTTATAAAAAGTGGTGACGTTGCTATAGGTGTATAGTTAACGCTAGTTGTATGTTTTATACCGTCAAATTGGCCAACATTGCCAACAAGGGTATCTTTGCCCGAAGATCAATTCATAAGAAAATTTTTAAATTGCAAAAATACCTTTATACTTTGGCAACATTAATAGTATTTGGTGTAAAATAGGTTATATGTATGACAACACTGCCTATTGTGTGTGTCGCTACTCGCTAACTTAAATCAGCAACTTGTTGTAGCTCGTCGAATATCATGTGTGATTTCACGGGCAAAAAATCTTAGACAAAAAATGGTGAAAATTCAAGTGATAGTTTGTGCGTGATGGCGAAAACACAGTGTATTTTTAGTCATAATATGTTATAAAATAACGTTTGAAGAGTATTTTAATGCTATTATTACCACTGAAGGTTGTTTTAAACAAAAGTTACAATGGTGGGCAAAATTACCCAATAATGTAGCGATCTTTATTTGACAACATTGCCCATTATCCAAAAAAGTTTAGGGTTGGCACATTTCATATTACCACATAATAGTTAATAATATCAATTCTATTCGGTTAATTTCGGAAAAAATAAGCTTAATTTGGTATCCGGGAAAGAAACATGATAAATAAAGTTAAATCGGTGAATTTTAAGCACAACTTAAATGTAAAAATATGTTTATTTTTATTAAATAGTCACTGAACAATATTCTGTTTTGCTTTTTTTATATTTTTTAAGTATTATATTTGCAGTAAAAGAAATCGGAAGTCATGCTCATTTTACTGAGATGTACCAACCCTAGGCTTTTTGAAAAGCGAAATGCGATTTGTATGAAAAATAGAAAAAATACCTGGGTTATTTTGCCCAGCCACAAAAGTCGGGAACCTTTCATGATACAGCTTTGATTTTAAAGTAAACGACATCTTTACCAACATTTTTGAATTGGACTTTAATATAATCTGGCTAGAGGTCATATTTACGTCAAAAATCGACGTGGGCAATGTTGGCAACAAGTGCAGATAACTTTACCCGCCCTCAAAAACAGACAAAAAATGAATAAAATGTTGAAGAATAATGAAATTTTCTACAGCAATATATGCATACGATCTAAGAAAAACATATTCTAACAGAAAATACTAACGTTGCCATAGAATTTTTATGCGGAAATTGAAATTATTCATAAAAAGTGGGCAATGTTGGCCAATTTGACGGTATTTGTATGATAGCATATGTGTTATCATCAGCTTATTTTAGTACCATTTAGTTAAAGCAGATGCTACGTGGCATAGAACTTTTAGTTCTGGGACATCCGCAGCTCAGCTTCCTCACGATGTTTCCTTAACCGATTGAAGGTGTGATGAAAGTGAATAATGTTTTATAGAATGCCATAATAACTGGTAACAACACTGCTAGTAAATGATTATTATCATTGAGTTTGTATTTATACCAGGATTGCCCGGAGTTATTACACTACTGCTTCAATATCCACTTATACCTGTAATAATACAGCTACAAAATTTGTGATCCAATCCTAATGTTACTATGTAAATACTTTTAATACTGTATCGACAGTACATCTTATGGAATATGGTCATATAGTTACTACGATTTATTTATTGACTATAAGCATTACTACTTAATAATTTTACGCCTGACGAAAAAGTTCTTATTTGCATATTATTTTGAGCCAGGCGCAAAAATTTTATGCTGTGTTATTTATGTAGAGCTTTAGAGCTTTTTTTTCATAAGAAATGCATTTTTGGTATAAATTATAGCATTGATATTTGACACCTATTGGTGCGTATAACGTTTATTTACTCCATTATTATCACAATTAATAACTGATTGAAAAGAATTAATAAGACCATCTGCCGTTGTGAGATGGGTATAATCCTATTACACATTTATTTTTATTGCTTGATTTTCTATAATCTATACGATCACACCAAAATGGTATTTGTCGCAAGCAAATTGCATAATTTCGCCGTTTACAAACAGCATCGTCAGTTCAAACGCGCGGTATTTTATATAATGATGAGAATTCGGAATCAGGAATTTTTTGTTTGACTAGGGGCACCTAGAGGGTGGGTAACGTTAGGTATGTATGTATAACTTCTGTGAAGCGAATATATATATATTCTTCTTATATATACGAATTAAAAAAAGCCTATACGAATTAAAAAAATAACTATATAGTATGTGTTTTTACGTGTGAAGAATGTATTTTTGTTATACTAAGGCAGCCCTATTGTTACTAAACGTTTTCTACCAGAAAAGTGACTAGTAAAGAATTTTAAATGAAAGTTTTGAAGTCTCCTCTTAAAACAGTATTATCGCATGCAATAGGATTATCAAATAAAACACATTTTATTGTATGTAGCAAATTTATTCTTAAATAAACTTTTGATAACAATCAACATTTATTGAACAAACAATTTTTCGCATAAATCTAATTTAAGCATTTATCATCACATTGTAATATGAGATTTTATATTCCCAGCATAATAATTATAATAATAACTTAACAAATAATTAAAGTATATCTATAGAAATGCTAAGTAATTAAGTAACTCGTGTAATTAATTTAAAAAAAAAATAATCATCTGCCATATCACTTGCACCTTCAAAAATAGTATAATATAAATTTCTTGTTCTAACGAATTTCTCCAAACAAACCAGAGAATTAAACACGTAAATTTTTATATTTTTTTTTATTGGCATGTTACAAAAGTGTATAAATCCGTCAATAGCTATCGAATGTTCTGTCCTTATCACACAAATCTCATTTAGAACCTGCATGAGCGAGACAAAACAATAAATTTCTTTACGCGTCTTATAGTGTGCATTATGATCTTGATACTTTAATGTAATTTATATTTATTCAAATAAAGGATGATTTAAGTATTATTCTATTTTAAATTTGTATTCGTAAAAACTACACATAATATGAAGGAATGATTATGATTCTGCTATTTCATACCATTATGTTTTTATGGACAAGCACCAATTTTTAAGTTAAATATTATAATATTAACACAAAAGCTCATTAAAATTAAGGATTAAATAATATTTTTCACTATTTTAAACATAATAGTACTAATCAATAAGACATATTCATTTAAATTTGTTTTAAAACACATAATATGCCAGCATCTTCCATGTTTTTAACCGACTTAAAAAAAGTGATCAGTTCAATGAAGGAATCTATATTTATTTTAGATATTAAATAATATTTTATTAATTAAATTAAATTACAAAACGTAACATTCGCTTAATGTGCATTTTTTCGTTTTATTTTTTTAAGTCTGGACATTGTTATACTTGCACTGGTGGTTTTTGTAACATTATATTTTGTTCTGGAACAACTTGTATTCTGGAATATTTCTACCTTTAACTAGCATACAACACAGTTATATCTTTTAAATTAATCTCACTCCCTAGTCAATTCTGCTAAAATATTTATTACCTTCTCAGTTATATATTCAGTCGCTACAGAATATTCCAGAATACAAATTTCAGTATAGAATTTTCAAGGACCATACTGCATTTGCTTGCCTATTATTAGAGCTAAATTTAGAGTGTCAGGATTCCATTCCACTTGGTTTGTAAACACATAATTCTTTTGTGATGGTTTTACACACA
>CAJQZM010042049.1:0-41027 GCA_907164665.1 Colias nastes | reverse complement strand
TTTTTTCAGCAGCAGTAGCAGAGTTCAGTTGTTGTCCCCATATATTTAATAAGAACTGAAAAATTTGTTATTTAAACCATTAATACAAATAATTAACATTTATAACAATTCATTGATTGATTCTGAAATCATCAGAAGTGAAAACTACATCCAAGCATAACATAACAAGATCAAAATAATATAAATAAATGGTTCCATCTATTTGTAGGTAGAACTAAACTGTGGTTTAAGAGGGTAATAAATAGTAAAAAGAATTATCTTCTTACTTGTAGCAAAATCATTATGACATTCATATCATGGTTCCTGTCACCTTGTCCCATTGTTTTGGCCATCTCCTGTATTGTTTCATAGGTAATAGAATCATCTAGATCATCTTCCTTGTGTGCCTTTTCACCATCAGACTGTAATCAATTTAAACAGAAGAAAGTAGAAAATGTACTGTGTTTACTTTGGGTATGATTTAATAACATTACTAACCTGTGTGCCCAGTGCAAGAATTTCATTTAAATATGCCTCATCTACTTTGTCCATAGCCTCTTGGAAATCATTTCTGAAACCCTGAAACATAAAATTAAAAATAATAATTCACACAACATAAATAAAATTTAAAAAGTCTTATTATTATTGTTAAAGGAACCCTTCTTACTCCTGGGAAATCAGTTGAAATGTTATTTATTTATTAAATAAAAATTAATTCTTACCTTATTTGCTTCTGGTTCCTGAATCTCAATCCTTCGCAATCTTTTGAAGGATTGTACTTCCAATTCACCAAACAAAGTTATAGGATGTCCGCGTTCCCTTAACCTCTTTATAACCTCCGCCCTTGGCAATGCAGCATTTTCACTTTGTTGTGTTTCAGCCTCCTGCGTTTTTACTGAAATTTAAATCAATTTAAGTGTTCAACGTATTCCAAATAACAATTTAGCAAAGGATAAATAACACTCCCCTCATTTTGTTATACCTTTTACAGATTCTACTACTTTTTTATCATCTTCATCGTTTTTCTGTGGGCCATACTTCTTCATATACTCTTCCTGTTCTTTTGCTAGAAGATCACCACGTTTGAAGTACTTTTTTGAATTGTTCTAAAATAAAAATAAGCAATTACAAACATTAGGTATCAACAGCATACAATATTTATTTTTTGAGCACTCGATCCTTACCAAAATATTTTTCTCTTCCAAGAGTTTTCTCTTACGTTCTATCTCTGCTTTTAATACGTTCATTTTTATTTATTTTTCTATTGTATAATGACATATACAAGACATCAGAGTTCAGACCACAATTTCTTCAAACACAATCGTAAACAAAGTTTAAAAAGCGTTACACATTTGAAATGTTATTTTTTTTTACTTTAATTTATTAAGAATATTTTTTATGGATAAACATCAGCACATAATTGGGTTCTAAGATTGGGTTATAGACCTAAGAAACTGAAATTTGATTTTCTTCTTCTTCTTCTCTTTGATTTTCAAACACTTGTTCCTAAAAAAATACGCAACTGGTGACAGATTTGACACTTTGAATCAAGCTTCCAGCTGCCAAGTGCCATCAGCCATGCTCCTGTCAAGTGTTGCCAGCCAGTTGTGCCGGCTGTCAGTTGCCAGTATGATATTATATTATCATAGATAGTTGAATTAGCAAACACAAGCAATAAACTTAGCAAGCGTATATTATTTATTTCATAGTTTTTTCATTTATTTGATTTTAGTTATATGATTATCCTGTCTGCTCTCTATAGCTTAATTTTCAGTTGCTTTGTAATAACAGAGTATTATTTCTACCTACTTTACAAGATAAATTTCATTTCTTGTAGCTTAATAAAGACTCTTCAGATGCTGTAGGTAGATCAGAGAAGAGATCCAGGAATAAAATTGCCATATATTTTTAGAGGGCCGATCCATTGTGCTCTTAATGATTAGTGGACAACAAGTGGACAATAATATTATGGATTTTATTAGATCAATAATAATTTTAATTTTACTTCCAAATAACAAAATGTTTAGGTATTTAAATTATGTTTAATCTAGTATCTTCCAGTAATCTCTTGATATCGATCTACCGAATAGAACCAAGATAAAATAAATAAAGATCTAATCATTAATTATGTGCTACTTCAATAGTAAAACTAAGATAAATGCAGTATTTGTGTGTTTATTGCCCTCCTATAAATACATATTATAATGATTAACATTTGGATAATTTTGATTTATTTGTTTCAAATAAAAGGTTGCATTGATAAGCTTTGATAGATTGGAAATAAAATATCTAATAAAAGAAGTTACCTATAATTTTATAACAATATATTTACTTAGATATCTTCGTTTTGGGCGATTCAAGAATAGTGGGTGGCGACAATGTTGAACCAGGATTTGGAAAATTTCATGCTTCTTTACAAAACATAAACGGCCATCATGTTTGTGGTGGAGCAGTTATTTCACACAGGCACGTTGTTACTGCAGCTCATTGTTTAGTAGGGTAAGTATACCAAAGGTACATAATATTATTAATAGGCATGACGAAAGATTTTGAAATCCTCTTCCATAATGTGTGTATAGGTACGTTTACTATACAAGAAAAACCCTATATTTCGGTAATATACTTAAATTTAACGAAGATAAAAGCCATTTTTCAAAAAATATTTATTAACTGTGCCAAAACAGCTCGCAGGTGTCATGGCGTAGGCGTGACGTCACTCTTTAGTAAATACGTAATTATTTGTACGCATTGCGAAGACAATTAAAAAAATATTTATTTAATATGTGTTAAAGAAACGAATTTCAAAGTTTATAAGTGGTGTGCAGTATTGCAGTGTGAATCCACATAAAAATAATGCTCAAAAATGTGTTAGTAATTATTTCAAGCGAGAAAATAATAAGAAATGATTGTATAAAGTTGGCGCGGAGAACCCCGAACCATGTATTCGTGAATTCGCAATTATATTTCTGTTCTGAGTCGATAAAGCATACGTGAAACAATAGAAAATAAATAAAAATGCGTATTCTCAACATATTCATAACAACAAAACACATCTGACGTGAGTTGTTTACTTAAGCGTGACGTCACGCGTGTTTTAGTCAAAATGGCCAACTGCAGAATTTCAATGTTTTATTTTATTGATAATCTCATTAATCTTAATGTTTTTAAGATTTCTAAGTCACTATATTTAATATACATTTTCCCTTAAAAACACTAATACGATCATTTATGGATACTGTCGTCATGCCTATTGTAAGTGAGCTGTGAGTCTGAGCAACCCCTTTGCGTTAACAGTAATAACTAATATTAGTCAGTTCAATATAGAAACGAATCTTCAATGGCGGCCAAAGCTGACTTTGACAGATGGTAGGATCAGCAAAAAAGAAAATAAAAATAACGTAAATTGATAATTATTTTATTAATTATTTCAAATTGTTTGTTGACAAACTTTTTTGTTATTGTATTTGTGTATTTATATGAATTATCATATTTACGTATACAGAATGTAATAAAATCCCCATAATACTTGTAATAAGCCCATAAAACTGAACAACTTTTCCCAAAGAACATATTTTGTCAAATTCCAATAAAACATTATTTACTTTCGCAAATGCATAATTGTCATTGTAAATTTATGATAAAAACTATTATAGGGAAAATCAAATACATTTTAGTGATTTTATTTTTCCCTTTTTTTTGCATACCGTACGGCCGTGTGTGAGCGAGAGGGAATGATAAGCGCCGCCATTGAAGATTCGTTTCTTTAAAGAACTGACTAATAACACTTAACATTCAGTAACCATTTTAAAAAGTATTTAATCATTTCGCGATCTTGAAAACAAAAGATTACTCAAACCTATCCCCAATTATAAAATTGGAGTGTCTGTTTTTAATATTGAAATAATCGATTTTTACTAAATGCTGGATGTATAAGTATATAAGTACCAAAATAGTAATTTTTACAATTTTTGTGTCTGTTTGCTCCGACTAATCACAGGAAAGGCTGGAACGATTTTGAAGGAACTTTCACAGGCAGATAGCTGTTGTTATAAGGAGTAACTCAGGCTTTTTTATACCGATATTCCCACAGGAACATTAGGATTAAAAGGAAAACTCATTTACGCGCGCGGCGGGGTGCAGCTAATACAAAATATAATCTATCCGACTCTGTATCGGCTTCACCGATTTGATAAAACATTTTACGTGTGTTCGGTAGGTTTATAAGGTAACGGCACCAGTGGTGGACAAGCATCCAGTAATGGACAAAATAAATATTAAATTTAAATAATAAGACCAAAATTAACGTTATGTAATTTGGCAATACTTAAAATAAAAGTTTGGTTCTTATGCTATCAAAATACGACACTTCGACTTCATCTTAATCGGCCAAAATGTTTGAAGATGGCATAACGTTATGTTTAGTTGCTGCGACTCGTTTCTAAGAAATCCGTTTTTACTAAGGAAATCCTTAAGGAAGTGAGGACACAATTTTATTTATAAGAATTTTTGTATAAATCTCAGGAAAATTTGATATTACTTTTATTTATAGTAGTTAAGTGTACGAAATATTACACGATTTAGTATCTTGATAGGTTATGTTGTTTAAATAAAATTCTTCAGTGTCCATAACTGGATTTAATTCTATGGATATATTCATTTATGGACAAATGTCGAAAATAAACTTTTTTTAAAGATATTAATTACATGCGCTTTTCTGTATTGTCTTTTCTTTCTGATTAATAATATACCTATCACGACCATTTCGAACATAGGGTTCCAATATTGAACAACAATGGTCCATGACTGGATTTGCTTTGGTTCCTATAATGGACATTGATATTTTTTGTTAAAATTACACTCCCTGACAAATTGGTAATATGCAATCAATGCCCTTAATAATGGGGATAAAGTAACAAAAGCCGCTGAAGGATTTGAAGTGCCAAGAATAATTTTGCACAATAAACTATCAGTTAAAAGTCCTAAGGTCTGCTCAATGGGTCCAACAACATAATATCTATCTGAACATGAGGAATATATTTTAGAACAATGGGTCATTATGTGCTGTGCGACTCGTTCTCGGCTTCATTCTCTATCACTGCGTAGATAAATCGCATCCTTATGCGTATTGTAACGCATCTATCATCTCTGAAAAGAAGCTTTTTGCCTCGTGCTACAATTTGGAATCCATATCGATGGATCTATCAGATTAAGGCTGCTATTGGCGGTTGACTTCACGAGTGTAGCGGAATGCCAGGAAACAGAGAGATATGGCGGAACATCGTGATTCGGGTAACATCTACCCTTCAAACCTCATGTTGACCACGTTCGCTCTGACTAGAGTGATACGACGAAGAAGAAGAGTTCCCAAAATGGATGGATGTGTGGCAGTACTTTTTTTAGTTATATTTTTCATCCCTGACTAAGAGTAATAATAGAAAACTCATATTGTTTTTTCTTAACGGACACAACTCGTATTTAACGTTGCATTTGTCCAATTTTTGCCCATAAAATGGAAATTAAGACTGTTTAAAATATTATAAATATGCAAAATATTTAATAAATACTATTTTTTATAAATACATCCCAGATTTATTGTATTCCATCATCATTTTCAAGATTTTATTGATAACTATAAGTCTTCTCCAAGTGTAAATAACTGGAGAAACAACTTTAGGTACAGTCCATAAATGGGTGTTCATAACTGGATGTTGTCCAAAACTGGGTGTCCATCATTAGATTTTAACTGTCCAACACTGGTGCAAAAAAGTGGTTTTTTAATTTATAAATAACTTCATTATTTATGCATTGTAATCTTTTTTCTAACAATGGTTATGTTTAACTAACATTGAACTAAAGGTATACAAAAACAATATCCAATAAAGTTAAAAAATCTATGAGAAATTTGCAAAAAACTTCAATTTTTTCCTTAATCTGTACAAGACTGGTGCCGTTACGTTAGGTCTTTAATTATTTTGTAGGTCCTAAAATGAAAAGGGTACCTAGGTACATTGGCACAACAACTTTCGCCGGCATATTACGTTATGGGAGTGAGTAAAATTCATTATTGTTTACAGTTTAATAATTGTTTCTAATTATAATATTATTATTTTAAGGGCCCATCCGCGTTTTATAAAAGTTGTTGTTGGTACTGAGAATTTGGATATTGGTGGGCTTAAGTACGATGTACGGGCGATTTATATACACGAACACTACAACACCTCGCTTCGATTACATGACATCGCAGTTTTAAAAGTATCCGGATTATTTGATCTGCAACGTGTTGATATGATACGAATGGACCGTGATGAATTACAAGAAAATGATATTGTTATTGTAACTGGGTTTGGTGCTGAGGAGGTTAGTTTTTTTTGTATTTTATATCTAAGCGGGTAGTTTTGCTTTAGACAATCTTTATCTAAGCGTGATTATTTTGTTCTATATTATACGAATGCATGAGAGAAATAATAGCAAAAGCAAAATACTATGTATTAAGTATATATAGACGAGCTTCATGATTAATATTGGAGGAACGTACTTAACTAACTAGATGAATTTTGTACATATTAATTATACCTACATATAAGATAATTAAAAATCGTCTATGATGCTTAAGTATTAAGTAACTACGGAAAATATTTTAATTGTTACATTGAATATTAAATTGAATGGCAAGTTTCACATACATTTTTTATTTCAGCCAAAAGGGTCATCCAGTCGGAAAATGCAAAAATTGCAACTACCCGTTTTTAATCAAAAAACGTGCAGATTTGCTATGCGGTATGCTAGAAAAGTCTTCGATACTATGTTTTGTACCTTTACAAGAATTGGAGAAGGTACCTGTCATGTACGTATAACTAATTTTTAATTGTGAAAATAAAAATAATAGACAAAATATAACTATACAGATGCTCGTAGTTAGGTGTGCGGAAAAACTTATTTTATTTTTTTATTTCAGGGAGATTCGGGCGGCCCATTAATAAAAAACAATAAATTAGTCGGTCTGGTATCTTGGGGTATACCATGTGGAAGTGGATTTCCGGATGTCCATACTCGTATTAATTTCTATATTGAGTGGATTGAGGGTACTTTGGAAAAATCTATAAAGAGATGTTGTCGCAACGAACTATAAATATGAAGTATTATTAGAAGTATGTATTTTTGACTTATAAATACATATTACGTGTAATTGTAATTTAGCCGCACGAGGCATACCTATAAATCTACAATAATTTATAACAGTTTAGGTACGAACAAAATGCAAAGGTTGGTGTTGGTACATTAATTTGGCAAGAAATATAGTTTACAATGATATGTAAAAGTATATAAAAATGTAGCATTTAAATATTAAGTACAGTTTATAAAAAAAGTTCAAATTAAATTAAATGTTTATTCCTCAACTAATATTTAAGATCTAAATAAAATTATCCATCATAACTTCGTTATTTTTTGTCATAAATTTCCCTCTTTTATTATACATTTACTTGTCTTCTTTTTTCTTGTTGCTTTTATATTGTTTAACCTTCTCTAAACATATCTGAAAACGGAAAAAATATACAAGCAATAAATATGATACCTATAGTTAAAATAGTTCTATTATTGATAGAAAGCCGTACATTATATTTTGGCGCATTTCCGTTCATTTCCATTAAAACAGCCATCACAGGTCTACCATGAGCACATTGGAATGGAGTTTTGCATTCTGCTAAAGATTCCAATAATTCAACGCAATTTTGTTTCGATAACTTATCTCCGAACATAATCGCATATCGACAAGCCTGAAAGTAAAAACAGGGAAAATTATAAGTAAAAAGTATAGATGGATTATTTGCACCTCCAGAGTGGCACGTCCGCGTCGATGTGGCAAATTAGTCATAATTTAATACAGTTGTCTCTTTTTATCTCATGATAATTTAATAATTTCATCTTACTTTGCGTCTAATCGTGTGTGCGTAGTGTGTAGTTTTTGAAGATGAAATGTTGTGTTGATAATAAATGTTGTGGCAATTGACAAAGGCTTTTTTTGAACAACGTAGCATAACGATTAGGTACTTTCTAAGAGATTTAAAAATATATGTATATCTGAAGTATGCTCACCTCACTAAAAACAAGGTTCATTATAGTTTGTGGGTATAGAGGTATATTTCCTTTTAGATATTTAAGGGCATCAATTAGTTCAGCAAGTAAAATTTTAGTAGCTCTCAATACCACATCTTCCTGAAAAAGTACACTTATTTAAAATAAGAACTTCCGAAATACAATAGAATACACTAATACAGACTTGAGTAAAATTACCTGTCTGTCAATTTGACCGAAAATGGCTTTTGGAATTCCATACAAAGTTATTATATTATCACTTAGAGTCCATTGTAGACCGAATGCAGACAATTTATCTTTATAGTTATGGAGAAAAATAGCATCATCTTTAGGCAATTTCAAACTAATGCCATCTATTGAAAAGCTCTTCCAAGTAGTGCCATCAAAATAATCTAAAGAATACAATGTATAAATACTGGATCAAATTGGAACAATTTTTTTTTACAATTATTTATACATTCAATTGGGCAACGAAAAATTATGTAATTTAGGTCACCTGATAAATTTTTCTCAAGACGAATTCTCTCATGAACGGCATGCTGGTCAAAAAGCACGAGGAAATCAGAATATGTGTCATTTGAAGCTAGCTTTCCGTGCGTGATTGTAGCAATAAATTTGCAGTCAACTTGACCTAATACCTTAACAATGAACACATTTTTATCGATAAAAAAATTACCTTAGCATTACATTACAAAATATTATTTGTTTGTAGAAAAAAATAATTACTTTAGCTTGTTTTAAAGATTTTGCATCGAATACCAAATCTGCATTGTCTTTTATGATTTTATTGTTAACTTTATTTATATCCGTCGTAGTTTTAATTTCATTGACATTTTGAATTTTTGGTTCAAACACTTTCGCAGTTTCTACTACTGATTCTGCGAATTTTTTATAGAGAAGCTGAAAATATTACTTCATAAGTTTACGCAACAAACGTGAAATATCTTATTATCAAATTTATAAAACTTACATCTTCATAATATTCATCCTCTACTGTACTGCACATGTTTAACATTTTTTTGTTAATATTTTTGATAATTGGCGACATACCTATCAACAAAACGGATAAAAAGATAGTAATTTTAATGGAGTCCTTATTTATGGAGTAGGTAATATAGATTACTAAAACCATTTTTATTACCTTTAGGCATAAATGTATGTCGACCCTGAATAGTAAAATCTTTTAAAATTTTTGAAGACTCTCTGACTTCAGTTATTATATTAGTATTCTGTTTTTTGGAAATATCCAAATCAAAAGTATCTCGGAATAATTCATTTATTTCTTCAGTGTGCAGTGAATTAAAATGGTGGGAAGTTACATTAACAATTTCATTTTCTTGCTTTTTATTATCTTGTAAATTTAAAGCTTCATCAAATAGGCTATCATTAGTTATGATTTGATTATCTAATTTAGGCTCATGATTTTCAGCGATAGAATCGATAATCGTTTCACAAAAGTTTAAAGGATCAACGTTTTGTTCATCTCTCTTTGAATTCAGGATTGATATTATTTCTTCATCAGTTTCATTATTAAATGTTTTATTGGTCTCTTTATTACAAATTAAAGCATCCATGTCATTGCTATTAAAGATTTCAGATCTTTCCATAAAATCATTGTTAATTGTATCACAATTTTCATTAGGTGTATAAATTATGTTTTTCGATAATTGAATGGAATATGTTATATCATATTTTAAGCTTATATTTTTATTTAAATCATGGCTACCTTCCGAATAATAGTTTTCAATGGTATATGTTTTATCATACATTGGTTTAATTTCTTCCGTGATAGGTCTTTCAATAGACCAATGATTATGATCAGAATACAAGTTGGTTTCGTTATTATACTTGTGATTCACTTCACAATTGAAATTATTTACACTATTTGACACTTGTATAGTATATACAGAGTCATTAAGGTCCATTTTCAAAGTGTTAAAAAATGATGCTTTATTAAATTTATTGCAATTTTTCTTTTTAAAAGTAATATTTTTAAATGGTGTTCGACCTTTTAAAGAGAATAGATCCTTGGAAGCCTTGCTGATGTAATGGAGATTACTATATTTCTTTTCATAAATCTTGTTATTTAAATTATAATTTTTATGGCTTTCATATGTTAATTTGGTAGAAATTATATTGCTAAAAGTACTCTCAGGAAGTTGTTCTAAAAATTAAAAAAACAAATAAATGTAAAATCTAAATTTATACAGTAACTAAGTATATATATTATGTTATGTAATTGTAAAGACTAACCTGGAGGGAAAGTGAATGTATGTGTTTGGGTGTTTGCATTAACATCATATTGTAGATCAAATTTTCCAATATTTTTCGTTTCATCTTTCAAAATTGTTTGCACAAGATCATATGATGAAATAACTGCATTTTCTTTTAATTTTTCAGTATTTATTTTTACTTCATTATTATATAAACCTTTTTTGTAGTCAATCGGTTTATTTTTCGTTGCGTTTAATTTACAATCATTTATGTTAAAATTAGATTTTTCTTTAATCCTTGTTTTCTTATTTAATTGCACCTTTCTACTCGACCTTGGAAACAATTTATGTTTTTCTTTCAATCTTTCAGGAGGATGTAAAATCTTTTTCATTGCATTATTTTCCAGAATACATTTTCCATTCTCTGCTATATTATTTTCATTATTATTTGCAGAGCCTAGATAATTCTGATTGTTGTTTTTATCATTTTCTTCCAATGACATTTTAGTTAAAGCATGCCTCTTATTTTTATAGTAGTTATAATTTATAGACACCTTTTTCCTTTTGCGTGGTTTCTTTGGTTTAGTGAAATCTTCAGAGGATGATGCATTATCATTATTTAATATAGTTTCTGCGATTTCTGGTTCATCATTATATTTTTTGTCCAAGTTATTTAGATTTTGCTTTATATTTTTTCTGTTGGAGTGATGTATTGTTATCCTATTTTCCTTTTCATTCGGGTTTGTTAACTTCTTTTTAATTTTTTCTCCATTTTGAGACAATGATATAGCTTTGTTACCTATTGTTTTGATTTCTTTCTTACTTTTCAAAAGTTTTCTTGTATTCTGCTTTCTTTGTCTCTTAATGTTTAAACCTGAAAACAAAATCTTTACATAATATCATAGAATTCATATGTATGCTAATTAATTCTAATAAAAAGAAAAATTAGAGGGCAACCTTTAACTCCATTGTGTATATCTAATACTTTTTGTTTCTTTGGATTCATTAATATTTTATTGACTATTTTTTTTACTTCTTCTCTTGTATTATTTTCATTATTTTTAGTTAAATTTTGATCCATTGTATTGTTATTTACAAACTGATTAGTTACTTCTTTAAGTTTTATTTCCCCACAATAGCATTGTGCCAATTTTTGCAATATATTAGTTATTTGGTCCCAGTTCTTAAATTCCACACTTGTTTTTCTTAAATTATAATTAACATCATAGTCAAAATATGGACATGATATGAAAAGGAAATACAATGGCAAATCGTGATTATATGTTTCATCATTATTAGAATGAAGCTGAAATAAATAAGAGAACTATGAATAATATATACCGAATTTAAGAGTGTAATTTATTATTTAAAATTCTCACCTTTTTGATGGGTTTGAACTGTTGAATACACAAAGATTTTTTCAAATGTTTATTCATTATTTGATGGATTTTACTGCTGAAAATAAACTTCCTATTTAAAAAAATCCACTGGTACTTCTTAAAGTCCATATTTCCCTTTCCTATTAAAGCTTTTACTTTATAGTATTTCTTTTCTATTTGTAGTTCTTGTAACTCACTTGGCAAAATGTTAAATAAACTTGATATAGTTGAACAAAGATCTCTATTTTTATTTATTTGGAAAACAATTTCGTTTTTTCCATCATCTCTCAGACTAAATGACACATTCACATGAACCAATGATAGGTGCTCTAATAATGTTTTAATAGCAAGCATTTCATTATGAGTTTCAATAGCTTTCCTTTGTATCTTTAAATTATACAGAAATCCTTTGATGTCAACCTTAAACAAAAAACATTTTTTTTTCACACTAAAATATTAAATTAATTCATGAAACAAGATTGTTGAACAATCAGTATGTCATCTAGCAAACTTCATCAAAAAGCATTAAGTACTATTAAAACATTGTGTGTATAATATTATTACATTAAAAGCACATTTGACTTACAGTAGTGCCTTTAGATGGTCTTGAGGTTGTTTTAGTTAACTCTTTGCATTCTCTCCGGCAAAATATTTTCATCCACGTTTCTTGCGAGTCTTGGTGTCTTGAAATTATTTTTATTTCGTGACAAACATCAATAATTGTTGCAAGTGATAGACCACAATATCCATATGTGCATGGAATAGTTTTCAAACCAAATATATCAACAAATTTACTAGATGAATATTTTTGTCCAAGTAAATTGAAGTCATTCTCTTTAATTCCACACCCATTGTCAATTACTTGAATTAAACTTTCCTGTATGTCTACTCTTATTGCAATTGAGGTTGAATCTGCATCCAGAGAATTATATACCTGTAATAAAGATGATAATGAGCTGTTAGTATTAGGTATAAATATTTTTCTGATTATGTACGTAATATAGTTTTAACCAGTTCTTCAACAGCTCCTCTAAAACTGTTTATATGATAAGCAGCATTTATAACGGATTGAACGTCTGTGGGTATTTTTATCATTTTTTAAGCATATTTATAGTTAACTATGCTTGAACTATGATTAAACTTCATAAATAAAACACTTATCTCTGTCTTCATAAAAAGGAAAATAACAAAAGGCTATCAAAATTAAAAACAAAATATATTTTTTTTTTACAGATTGCAACTATCGATTAAGTACAAATAAGTTCGCAAATATTTATTTTATAAATAATAATATATGCTGTGGTTTTCAACGTTAACGTTATCATAACATACCTTCTAATAATAAGATGTCGTTAATCAAAGTTTTTGGAATTTGCACATTTTTTCCACATTAATTCACAAATCACAATTCAAAAATAGTGTTTATTGTTTTCAAAATTTGGCATTGGCCTTTTTACAGAGTTGCCACTTGCCACTTATCCAGTATCTGAACTTCACAACAAATTTAATGTCAAAAATAAAAATTCTTACAGTGCGACATAAAAGAGATGAAATTAATTAATTTGGAACTAATTTTTTTTTCATTATCTGGCAACCTTGAATTTTCAATGCAGCTGTCAAGTTGAATAAAAATTTGTTGTTTTTTTGATGAAGTTGAGAATTCATATGATAAAATTGTAATTTTGAACAAGAAATTTACTCAAAAAAGGAGAAATCATGAAAAAGGTTAAACGTAGCGGTGTCCGTGATGCCATATATAAAGTTTCATTCGGTGTTTCTCATAATTTCAAGCTGAAAAACGAGAAAAATATTTGGAAAACGTTTACAAACTTACAGCAGATTATACCGGTGAGATTCCATTTATTTTTGCTCAGTACTACGTAAAATAGAATATTCCATTAGTGACGAGTGTTTAATGTACGTATCTATGGCGATTATTACGTTTTTGAAATTTAATTTGAGGTTATTTGGATGTAAACAAAAACTAGTTTTTATAGTGCGACCAGCACAATTTGAGTCAAGAAGTTATATCCAATCCAACCAGCCTTAAATAGTATAGTGATAACTATTTTCATACAGCTATCTATGAATCCTTACTTACTACTTACTAGAGTGGCGCAGGGACCCAAAGTGAGTCTTGGCCTCCGACATAAAAAAAAAATAGTTTTATGCTACTAAATAAATATGCTATATGTACTATTTTATTTTATTCATCTTAATTCGTTTGTTATAGGGATTTCTGAAAGCACAGTACGCAGGATAGTGGAGCAAGGGAGTAAAAATGAAGGAGAATATCTACAAAAAATAAATAAAAATATGTAGTTTTTAAATCACCTTGTTTTTTTTTTACCTGACGGACCTAGAAGGAGGGTAATGTGTTTGAGCCTTGTTTGAGCTGTATGTATGTATGTTTGTTTGTTCGTATGTTTGATTCTATGTGCGCCTCTGCAGTCTAAATGGCTTGACCGATTTTTATAGACTAATTCCAAATACATTTAAGTAAAATTTGACCTAGGTAGGTCATTTAAAATACTAATGTATTTTTGTCTTAAATTTACACGATGATGAATGAAACAACTTTAAATCGCGGTATTTATTACTTTTTATATTTTTGATTTTTATTCTATAGTATCAAGATCGCTTGCGTCGCAGTATCAGTGTTGCTATATGAGCGACGGTGGCGCCCTCATTTTTTGTCATCTCTTTTGTGTCGCACTGTAGCTGTTAAAATAATGTAAAAAAAATACCACCATTCCTATTCAACATTACGGCTGAAGTACTAAAACTATTCATCTCCATAAACACATTTATAATATATTATTAATAATTATAACAGAATGAAAAAAAAAAACACAAGCATTTAATTCTGTGAATCAAGCTGGCAACACATTCTTACACACCAAGAAGCGGGTAATTTGAAAATCTCTTTACGTGAATATTTTAATATGCGAGCACAAAATTATTAATATGATATTGATTCTGTAAGATAATAATTTAATAATTTATACGAAGTAAAAAATTCATAAAATAAAATTTCAAACAGCATACCAAATGTTTTATCTTTATTAACAGCTCCATTCCTTTGTAACAACTCTATTTCCAAGATTAACTATAATGTTGATGAATTATATAGTTATTTTGTAAAAAAATTTGCTCCCGTTTTTTATACTTTATAGTTAAAAGTATAATTTTAGTTGAGGGATCTGGTATACGTATGTAATTTTGGACGGTAATTTAAAGATTTTGGCAATCGATCATATATTATATCGTTGATAATATCTGTTATTGCTAGTTAAAAATTTATGGCGTAGTTAAAATATTTCACTCAAAAATCAATAAACACGCTCTTTAACATGTCGCACATTATAATATATTAACGAATGAAAATCGATTGATGGTAATAATTTAGTCCTGAGCTGTCGGTAACGACCGATAGCCAGATAGCCAGTTATCGTAAAATAAAATACCAGTAAGTAGTTACCTACTATCAATTGTTTTTTGCCTGTAATGTTTAAAAAAATATAGATTTTAAAAAGAGAATCATCATAATGTTTTATAATGTTTAATACATACGAAACAAAATATTGAAAAAATAATTGTAATTAAGATATGATTAAAAAATATTAAAGTTTGAAGTGTAAAATGATATTAAATGTTATGAATATAAGTTTGGAGGAAGAAATAAGATCCTTTTGGGAATACGTAAAACGGTGAGAAAATATTAGTTATATTTAAACTGAATTTTGGAGAAATAGTAGTTATCTAGAATTCTTTGAGGTAAGTTCCTACTAGTAACTGTTATTTTATTTATATTTTGTTATCAAATATTTTTTAATGTAGTTGCCCCAGCAGACGTTGTTCTGCTCTATTGCCCCTTTTCCGTGTTTTCTCTCTGTAAGAGAGACCGTTGACTGCCTTGTGCCAGTTTTATAGATACTTGATAAGTAGCTGTAAGGTACCTTTATTGATTAGGTACTTACTTACCGCCTCAGCTTCGCCCGTGGTACGTGTATAATATAACCTAGGTACAGCAGGCATCACATAATACTGTGCACACCCAAAGGTGAAAGAATTTTTGAAATCGGTCTAGTAAGTATGCCGCGGCCGCGAGATTGGCACGTCCGAACTTCAAACATCAAAATAATTAACAATTAATTTTTGTAAAGTTGAAATGCTAAAACAATGCTAAAAGTATGTATATTGTGACTCATAGTCCAACAAAATATAACTTCGGGGAAGCAATTCTTTATCAACGACACATTTTTGTCGCATTATTCTTTTGAAACAATAGTAGCATCTTTACCTGATGATGATGAAAATAAATGAGAGCTTCACTAGGTTAGCAACATTATGATATAGGTAATATTATGTACTTATAGTCAAAAACTTTCATCTCCTTTTTCAGCCCTTCGGGAATAATTCCCCAAAAATCTAATTCAAACCTACTATGGTTTATCATCACTACATAGTATAAAACAAAGTCGCTTTCTCTGTCCCTATGTCCCTTTGTACGCTTAAATCTATCAAACTAGGCAACGGATTTTGATGCGGTTTTTTTTAACATACCTACCTAAAGTGATTCAAGAGGAAGGTTTTTGGTATATAATTTATTAGGATTTAGACAAAGCGGGCGAAGCCGTGGGCGGAAAGCTAGTTGAAAATATAACAAACAGATAGATAGGCTTTCACGTTTATAATATTATTTGTTTATTATGATTTAATCATTATATTATGTACCTAAGTAATATTATTAGTACCAGTTGCCTTGAGAAAGTAAAAAATAAAATAAAATTCAGGAATAAAGGCAGCGTTCTGTTGATGAAACAATTTTCAAAATCTGAGTAAATTCGGTTCAGTAGGTATAGATACTGGAAAATAATACGTTTTTGTGTGTAATATAGCGACCATTATTTAAATAGGAAATGTTCGTTACTAGATATTTCACTTTAACTGTTTACTAACTGGAAAATATGTAATCGATACTTCATAAAGTTTTCATTGCAAGCGAAGTATGTCAAGGTCGCTCTGTGTTATGTGTGGGTATTATTTAGTCGTTATGTATGAAAAACGATAAAATTGTGTGCCTTTATTTTCATTAGCATACGATCGATGGTAATTATTAAGCCTGATTCCCACGACATGTTTGCTTCACAAGCATTGGCAGACGACAAGCGCTTGTCGCCATCGGTCGCGATTTGAACTGAGCGTTCCCACGGCATGTGTGCGTATGGCAAGCACTGGCGAGCACGGTGGACGGTCATTCCTACTAATACCTAATATAAATTCTCGAATTTTGCATGATATAAATTATCGTACAATCAGCGTACGATAATACTATGCTATCGTACATCGTACGAAGGCACAAAATTATTTTATTTATTTATTTATTTATTTAAATTCTTTATTTAACACACACAAAAAAATAAACACAAAAATAAAAACAACAAAAAAGAAGATCATAACATGTTAAATAGGCGGCCTTATCGCTATAAGCGATCTCTGCCAGGCAACCTTTGGATAGGATTTGTCATACGAATTAAAATTAGATGGGTGGTGTTTGATTTAAAAGGAGAAAAAAAAATAAATAAAAATATATACATATACAATATATATACGTATATATATATAAAAATAGATACCTAATAATAAATAAATAAGTAAAAACAATATAAATATTGATATCAATACTATAAATACATGCTATAAATACACATACATACATATATACTTACATACATACATATCATACATGATACATAATACATAACTATGTATAAATAAAAATATTACAGCTCGTTGAAGAGATGACGTATTTGTACGATAATTATCGTACGGTTCCGAACAATGACGCGCTACAGACGGCAAGCCCCGACGGACGTCGACCAACGCCGTCGCACCGCGCCAAGCGCGCACCTTTGATCTTACCGACTTCCGATGGATAGCACAAGCGTCGGCAAACATCGGCAAACAAGCACAAGCGCGCCGATTCCCATGGCATGTGGTATGGTGTGGCGCGGTCGGGTTTGTGAAGCAAATATGTCGTGGGAATCAGGCTTTACGTATGGGTTACATTTTTAACTCGGTTATTTTTTTGTTGGAACTAGTAATTTATACCTATGTTATTACTTGCAATATAAAAGCTTATTAAAGAATATCACGGTTTTTCAAAGGTTGAACTAAGCGCATAGGAAGGGCGTTTGTTTTTCATAACTTAAGTTTAACTACTTACGTTTTAAAAATAAAGAGTAAAACTACGTGACAGACACAAGAATTATATCTAAAAGTATAATGTTGTGTCCTCTCAAATAATACTAAAACCTAAGTTTAAACTTTTAAACAATAAAAAAATGCAAAAAATTATGTTTCACTGCGAATTCCAAAGTTTTGACAAAGTCCTTATCGGGAGTCACCATAGTTTCTTTATCCTTTAAATGTCCTGAAGATAACGTGAAGGGACAATAGTTCTTAGAAAGTTAGAAGAAATAAATTACTTTACAATGCATTAGTATAAATACTCAAAACACATTGGGATCTACATCAGTGCTTCTTCAGGATCAGCTTCGGGAAGAACAGAAAAAGACGTAAGTTTAATATTAATTTACTTTTGGGAGAACTTGCTTGATTTAGTTTATGTTAAAATAACATTAGTGTTCATAGATTGTTCCATCGTGTCTTTTTGTTTAACAAAAATACGTATGTAATTCAAAATTATGTAATATCTTGATGAATTTTCAGATGTCCAAAATAATAATAATATCGGCATTAGTAGCCTGCGTGCTATCAGCCGACATTCACCGTTTGGAAAATCAGGGTCTTCCTGTTAATCCTGAAGCTGTAGAAACCCATCCAATTTATAAGAAAGCCCGATCTGAAGAACATCACCCTGTGTATAAGGCTGATAAGATTGAAACAAGAGAAAAGGTAGATATTGGGAGGGGAATGGGACCAATCGCTAAGCATGACATGTTAGCAGACGAGCCGGCGCTTGGAGTGATAACGGAACCACAGAATAATGTAAGTTACTATTCCTTTTAATTAGTTATTAGGGTATCGTTTTGTTTTATATTTAATTTTTATGAAAGTCTGAAATGGAATACTAGATTATTAAGATAACGCTGTGTTTTTAAATTTATCAAAGTTGGAAAATGAAATACTTATACTAAATTCTAGATTAATGTTCCATATTTAGGTAAATACTACCCAAGTGTCAAATTTTCTTTATTGCTTTGGTTTTGAAATATTTAAATTAAATCGAAACAGGAAAATTAGATTGATAGATGATTAGACTGATATTCGGACAAATAACTAAATTATAAAACTGTTTTAAAAGTACCTAGGTATTTAAAAATAACATATTTATTCAGGAAAACATTGCACCTACGGGATTTACAAATCCAGCTGAAGTGGCCTATCCAGACATTCCATATGCTCCTGGTTACAACTACGGGAATGGCTACGCGGCCCATGGGTATGTATATCTAATGTCTATGTATAAATACTAATATCAAAAACTATTTTTTTTTCAGTTTATAATAATGAAACCTGTGAAACCTATGTATGTTTTTAATATATTTTTTATTTTTATTTTAGGTACGACTTGTATAGCAATAATCTTGGAGATTATTTATTCGAGCCAGATACGTCATCCGTAGGTCTATTGTGGAGTCAAGTGCCTGATTCAAGGGTATGATTTTATTTTATTAAAAAAAATCACATTTTATTTTATAACAACTTGAATTTAAAAAAGCACTTACTTAAGTGTGACAATAATTGAAAGGCTACTTATCAATAAATTTTTTGAACAATTTGTTTTCAGACCATGGTCAGCTATGTAGGCCGTACTATAAGCTGGGTGTTTAGCAGCATCTTCGTCCTTATGCTCGGATCCCTACTAACGGTAGGAGTCTGCAGCTACACCAACCTTTGCGCCATTACGTTTAACGGAGTGGGTCCTATTCATGAAGAAATGAGGTCCCTAATCACTCCTGAAAGATTAGAGAAGATCAGCACAGCTGCTGATTTTGTTAAAACGGCGATTAACAAATATCAGAAGATCCAGCAAGTGACTGATAATGTTGGAGCCAGGCGACGAAGATCGCTGTAGAAAATATTTCCTATTTTTTTAATAAACATAATATATTGAATTATTGGTATTTTTCTTGAACTTCTTAGCGTGGTATTAACCACTTAGCCTCGTGAAGTGTGATAATACTTACCAATTTGAAATTTTGTAATATGATTTGGAGGCTTCATGATGATAGGCACAGATATGATAGGCATAAGCAGAAGCTTGTGAGATTGTAGTACCTACCTTTGTAACTTGTTTGAAGTATTATTATGGTAACAATATATGAAATTAAATATGTTTTTCTATTTTGTGCAACATTAGCAACATTATTTATAATTTAATTGTTTATATAGTTAATATGGATAATTTTGATTATCATGCTGTTTTGTATGTTATTTTTATGGTGGTGCATTTTACTGTGAAACAATGGCTAATAGTTTGGACATGTAGGTTTGGTATTTCATAAAACATTAAAAAAAAAATTGTCAATTTAGGCCGAAAAGCACTAAAACACCACTTTTTGTTAGTTATAGAGCTATGTTGACAAATTATAGTAAATTGAATCATTTATACAGCGTGTCCCACTGTTGGTATACTAAGCTCAAAGGAGGTTATAGTTTTGCATACGCTGAGTACGTAAAAAATACTTATAAAATTCCAGACGCATTTTTTTTTCAAATAGATGAATTCTTAAAACTCTATGTGTACACCCATAACAAGCAACCCGCCCAACTTTGCCACCAGCACGTGACCTATCGTTTAAGATTATGTGTTTATAGACAAAATGCTCACATTAGATAAGCGGTATATGCCGGCTGCGCGAAGCTAGAGAAGAAAACATGGATTTTCAGGAAAAATTTAGCAAAAAATTTTTGACGTAATTTTGTTGTTTAAGTATTTTTTACGTGATCAGTGTATGCAAAACTACAAGTGCCTTCGCGCTTAGTATACCAATAGTGGGACACCCTGTATACGTCATACCAGTAATAAGCCATTTAAAATAATTGGGTAATTCGGTACGTGTTGGAAAATTGTTATGTTGACCTTCATAATATCGACCACAATAGCGTTTCTGTATAGTTTAGTAAGGTTATGATTTTGTTAGTTTTTCATTCGTTTTTCTTCTTCCTACAATTTCATAGTCTAGCCAGGATTATTTAAGCATTTAAGCATAGCTTTTAATCCAATACAACAGCCTATAGAATTTTATAGATAGAAGTAAGTTGTTATTTCTGGGTGGTTTTAATTGAAATCCATGACTAATTGATAGGTATTACTTGTATTTAAGTGTATGAATGTATAAAGTGTTCATACGCTTATTTATTGCCTACGTGATATCACTTTAGGAGCTATATTCGCTGAAGTGACTCATAACATCTCACAGCACAGTAAGTGCACGATGACTAATAAACAAACATTAATTAACCGAATGTGTGCGAACAATTGCCACAAATCAGTCAAATTGCTTATTTTACTAGCTGGTGCTATTAAATAAATAGGGACCTACTACAATTTCACAAATCGATTCCATAACAAAGCGACGTAGGTATGAGATATTTTCTGATGCACCGGACCGTTTAATTAAGAACTTACCATAATATTCAAAAATACATAATTACTCATAATAATTGGTGCAATATGGCAACGAGCTGTAGAAGGAAAACGGAGTTTTTAATTGTGACATTTCGCTTCAACGTTTGTGTACGCCAGGATTAAGAGTGCGGAGTAAATACCTTTTCGTCTGCTCGTCCGATTATCGTGACTTACAGGGTCATTGAATTAAAACGGGCAATGTGTCATTGCCATATCTTGTAAGCAACGTTGCTCTTCGTTTTTAGTAAATATCGTCGACAGATGCATTTTCGCACTCACTTAGTATCGTTGTTATCAGACGCGCGTCACCAGAGAGCATAGTTAATTGCTCAGATTCGCCCGTTATCAAGATTTTATCAGTTGAACACAACACAGTGTTAATTAAGTCACCCATGAGATTAGCTGCATCGAGTGAATATGGGGAATTCAAAGAGCAAGAAAATGAAAATCACACAAAGCGATACAACGAAGGCCGAGGAATGTCGTGAAAGAATTAACTCGATTATAACTGAATCTCCGGACGTAAATAGTGCAGCCATTAGAAATAATGACATGCAAATGGGCTCGGAACAAAATGAAGAGAAAAGCAACGATAATGCCAGCAGTGCCTCCACCGTGGAAGTGTTGGACGATAAATAAGTGTAAAAAATGTGCCTTAAATCCAGTCATTGCCAAATAACTTGTGTCATACTCTTTTTATAATTTCTTTCTTTTATACGAGTATAATTTACAAGAAAATAATGGTTTAATATATTGTGTTTTTCTTATTAATTGTTATTTTATTCCGCCGGTAATCAAAAATGCTGTTGTTATCGTTTTGTACGTGCTTCAACATTTATATAAGTTTATACCTACGTACCTAGTGGAAAAATCAGAACCTTGAATAAAATTATACTTATGATCGAACAAATAGGGGGCATCAAAACAATCTACACGAAATATATAATTTAAGAAAATTTATGTTGTAACGATGTATCCTGATTTCAATTAAGTGGAAAATAATGTGTGTTATTGTTGTGATACTTTATTATACTAGGATTAGAACATTCGTGTATTATCACTAATGATATCATTACTTTGCTTGTATGATTAATGGAATATACCATGGAATTTTTATGCATTTAGGTACGTAGGTACATAATGAACAATATAAAATACGAATAGGTACCTATTTGTTTTTTAAATATTATATATGTTACCGGAAATGTATGAAATCAAGGAATTGTATACAATTCCTAGGAAATGTGTACAATTCCGATACCATTTAGGAAATGTATAAAATATTGTTTAAAAAACTATTTAATGCATGCATATCCTAGGAAATGTATAATCTTCCTAGGAATTGTATACAATTCCAATATCGTATTAGGAAATGTGTAAAGTAAATGCTTTCTGTAATAAAACACGTTGTTATTTTTTTTTATTATAGCTCTTATTGATACAATCGGGTAACAGTCATACCGTAAAATTGTAATAATATTATGTTCATATTATTATCTTACTAATTAACATTTTAAAAATCAACTATCTAACTTTTAACGTAAATATCACTTAAATCAAAATCAACTTATATTTATTCTTATAAAATCAAATTTTCATTTGGCAAGTAATCAGTCCCCTCGTCCCGCTGTCCCCGCGTATATTTGGCGCAGTCGGATTGTATAATCCGCCGTATTACATTACGGCTAGCTGTTTTAATATGCCGAAAATTCGTCTTTTTCCAAAATTCTACAAAAAGACGGTCGCGAGCCGACGGAGCCCCACTTCGTGGGGCTCCTATTTCTGTGTAGTTTTAAAAAAACACGAACCTAACCTAACCCACCCCCTTATCCAAACCAAAAATTTCTGATTACGAATTATCGGCATAGTTACTACAAAATGCCGACCGTTTGTAAACGGCCAGATTATATACAATTAGCCTGCGATATATCAATATCTTAAATGTTTTACATTTCCGATAGCTATTTAGGAAATGTATAGATTTCCTAGGAAATGTGTATAAAATAATTTATTTCACACATTTCCGTGCGATTTTAGGAATTATATACATTTCCTAGGAATTGTATACAATGACGGATTACATACATTTCCGGTAACATATACACTTATAATGTTCTAAACTTAAATGTCATATTCTTTCATTTATAAACTTGTCCGTATAGTTTAACATACAATTATTGTTAATTATTCATCGATCGTTAAAAATAGATGTTATTCATTCAAAGTGCCTTCTAAGAACAAGGGTCACGAAAGCATCCGTTGTCACGAACGGACTATTCTACCGAGTTCTACACGAAAGATGTTTCATGATTATTTTAGAAACATCATTGTGACTGGCCAATATTTCATGCTCAGTCATCGTCACCATGGTGCCCACAACCATAACACTATTAACTAACATAAAACCAGGCTACTCATTAGTTTATCAGCAGTCGTAACGGTAGAAGCTTTGATTTGCCGTCAGGTGTGTTATTGTCTGTTGAATATACGTTTTACTTTAGCTATAAATATTCAACAGTGATTTACCTATTACCAAAGCGCGTTTTCATTTAAAGCTGGGCCAATGTATGGACAAGTCTGTAACCGAAAAGATACTGAATATAGAGTGAGTTTGAGTAGTTGCAGGATCTTTGTTACAGATTCTTTGCAAGGATTTAAGGCTATGCTTCTTTTTTTAATAATATGTTTAACATTTTAAATCTTTGTTTGAAATTTTCCTTCAGTTATATAATATATTGGAATTTGGCTTTCAAACTATACCTATCCGTTTTTTTTAAACTCAATCTTAGGCGGTTAGGCTTCTGAATTTTTTTAACTTAGGCATCAAGATCCATTATATTTTAGTTTGATCGTTGAAAATTCAAACCAGCTAAATATAAGTTCTCTGATTCATATCTTCGAGTAACGAATATTATCAAAATATTTCAGAAAAATAAACAAAACAGAGCGTTTTAAATAACTTTGTTAAGAGGGCATTGTTATTGTATCTTCAACTTTCAAGGTAAAGGACTTCTGTAACAATGAAATCCTTATCAGTAATTATGACGGTTTTCTATGTAGCAAATGTTATCGGGTAAGTTTTTAACTATTATTGAGCGTTTGGTATCATGGTGACTCAATAAAGATAAAATGTGATGGTTATGAAAAATCCTTAAAAGAGTCTTGGCTAATAAATTTTTCACTACTAATCCTTAAGAGTCCTTATCGATTTTAGAGTGATTTTTACTTGTTTCTGTAATTCTTTAGACGCTCGTTTAACAAAACTAAATTAGTAACAATGTGTGATGATATCTTAAATTAAAGATTCATTCAATATCTAAAATACGTTCGAGACAATTTATTGATATTCATTGTCCAGTTTGTTTAATAGCCAATAACCTAAGGCGTGTTTCAATTTTTTCCATGCGGGACGTTCGTGTCTTTGTATTTTACACGGAATTTAATAGAAGAAGTTTTCTTATAAAATATACTACAGTAAAGACACTGAGACATCCTAAAATATGTTCGAGGCAATTTATGTACTTTTATTGAAAAATTCAAAGAACATCTAAGTTAAAATAGCCTTACTTTGATGAAATTTTATGCGTATATGGCGTCGAATTTCTAGTTCTTACAACAGAGTTAAAAAAAAATAAAAAATACACACTAAATGATAGGTTAATGCTTAAAAATTTGCAATAAAATAAATACATATTATATGTTTTATGAAAGAAATGGAATAATTTAAAGTTCTCTAGAATTTTAGATTATATACGGTATCGCAAACGTTGTTACGGCAGATCTATATAATCGAATATTCTAGAGAATTTTAAATTATACCATTACTTTCATATAACATAGTAGTTAGTTTTTTTAAACGAGCTCCTAAAGAATTAAAGAAACAAGTCAAAATCACTCTTAAAATCGATACGGCCTCTTAAGTCTCACTAAGCGTGTTGTTTACACAAGGCGTTGATAAGACTACTCTACAACATGATCTTTCTAAGACGACGTTACCAAAAATTACAGAATTTAAAAAAACTCTACGAGCGTAGTTAACTATGTATTTCTCTTGAAATATTTTTTTAAAGATTATGAATTAAATTGTAGTCAAATATTATTTTTAATTGCATGTAAGTAATATTTATTGCACACTGCACCCATTTTTGTTTTCACGAAATTTTATCTAATTTCATTTCTGTTTACACCTGCAAAAGTTCGTGTATATTATATTGTTCATAATTTTTCTCGCACCTATCTGCTGCACACTGCGATGGTATTAAGTGTTTAGAATATAATATCAGGTACGTATATATATTTCATATACATAATATAGATACTAGGTAAAAATTTGCTATACATAGGCATGTAACACAAAGAAGTCAGATTTCATGGATCAAGAAGTGCTAAATTATTATGCTCCAATCTTGTTCCAATATTAGAAAATAAAAATGTAAAAAACCAAAATAATACCTAATGTTCCATTCGTGGCATCGACAAGGCTTGTTTAAAATCCGCCGGGCTGTCGATACAAAAGTGCATAATAATTATAATTTCATCTTTTTATTTTGAACCCTAATTTATTCGGCTTGTGTAATGTGTTCCCTCATCTAATTTATTTTAGGTAAATGGGTAACAGTGATGTTGAAATATCGGTACTTTTCGGTCATTAAAATTATTCAAAAATGTGTTCAATAAGTTTTATTAAATTATTATCTCCATCTGTTTAAATTTCAGTAACGCCGTAGCAAGATCGAAAGGTGGCAAAATGCCCGCTCAGCCAATCAAGCTATATTATTTACCACCGTCGCCACCATGCAGAGCGGTGATGATGACCGCGAGGGCATTAGGCCTGGAACTCGATTTGATTCTCACTAATATTTTGGAAGGGGAGCATAAGACACCTGAATTTACGAAGGTATGATGATATTTAAGTTAAGCATTTTCGGGACACGAATCTTAAATTCTTGACGCCTGATACTTATTTGTTTTGAGCCATCTCGGCGTAGAGGTTTCTACTTCTTATTTATTGCACAGGAACTGGGTTTTATTAAAAAGCATACTTTAACAGAAACCGTTCTAATATGTTTTTTAAAATGTGTTCCAGATAAATCCTCAGCAAACTATACCAACGATGGATGATAACGGATTCATTATGTGGGAAAGGTACTGTGCCCATTGAATTCAACTAAGTTATCATAAAATATAAAAATTGTGAGATATAATAGTTGTTTTAATACTTTGTATGCAAAAAAAGCTTTCACAACTAAGCGATATTTTACATTTATTGCGTAATACTTAGGTATTATAATATATTTCTGTGCATTTTATTATGCATCATTTAACTATTTAAAGAAAGGACTGCAATCTGCGATTTTTAGTACGATTTTCGTATCTGAAATCTATATAGGTAAGTACTTATGTAAATAACTTTGGAGAATTACGTATAATTTATAACAGGCTGTATTTGAACGACCCCAATATACGAATTCTAATATAGTTAATGACTAAAAAATATTCTGTACATATTGATTATAACAGTGATAGATATAGGTGTTACTTCCAAGTCCAATTGATATGGCACTCCTGTGCAAATACAAATAATGTGTCTATTGTTGTAAAGAATCTATTGTTATGCTAATCATCGTACTATATTGATGAATAATGTATTAATACTAATAATATAGGTTATAATATAATCCATATAATATATTTCAGTCGAGCAATTATGGCCTATATGGTAAATGCATATGGTCGAGATGATTCATTATACCCAAAAAATCCCAGACAAAGGGCAATCGTTGATCAGCGACTACACTTTGACCTTGGTACCTTGATTCCAAAATATATAGGTTTATATGTAAGTAAAAGTATTTATAAAAAATACAATTCATTGAATCAAATATTATTTGTATTGGATTGGTATATGTATATAGTTAATAATAATTAATGAGAGGAAATGTATTAATGATGGACGATTGATTTCACTTCAGAGAAGTCTTCGTTATTTATTTTTAATATTTTTTTTTGCTGCAAATTACGATATTAATGTGAATATCCAATATTGTGCTACTTATTTCAGCAATCAATCATGCACTTGTTTATTTTTTGAAATCTTTTACGAGGATGTAAGTGTTTTCGTATGATCTGTTCTGAAAGTTATTAATTTTCAGGTTCCGATGCTTTTCCACGGAGCACCCTATAACGAAGAAGAAGCAGTTAAATTAAACAATGCTCTTAAAATACTAGATATAACCCTTGAAGGCCGAGTGTTTGTTGCCGGTGACAATTTAACCATTGCAGATATTTCTATAATCGTGACCATCAGTAACTTAGAGGTACCTACAGAGAGGAACGTCTTTTAAATATTATATTGAATTTAAATGGCATAAATAGAAATAAACTTATTTTTTTTCAGGCTCTCAAATTTGATTATAGTGAACACCAAAATATAGTAAAATGGTTCGAACGGACAAAGAAAGCTTTAGAACCATATGGTTATGAAGAAATCGACAAAGCTGGAGCACAGCAAATAGCAGGCTTTTTGAAAAAAACATAAATTAAGCACAACATATTGTAAAGTATTTCCGTTTCAATTAAACACAACATTATATTGTAAATTATTTCAGTTTATTCACGAATAAATCATTACACACAATGTTTATTATTTTCCTTATCAACTCGTTAAGAATTTACAGTCCAAGTTGTTTGGTAACTAGGTACCAAGAAGCGCGTATCATATAGTGCGTACTTACTTGTAAATGCTTTATAGTTTATAAAGAGTATTAACAAGGTGTTAGGATTATGCCTTCCGGTCTCACGTGAACATCCTGGTGATTTGATTGAGCAGGCATTCGAATATGGCACAACAATGCGTCGACGCTCGAGTCGGGCCGCGCTGCGCTTCATACCGTCGCACGTTTTCAAAACAAAACCGCCTTTCAATTGTTTCAATCTGAAAAATTCATTACAAAACGATCAAACAGTACGCAATATTCACAAACAACGGGTGATCGAGATCGCATAGTATCGCGAACACGTCGAAACGGTACAATTTTATAGGAATGTGTTATCGAAAAATGTTTTTAGTGTTGTGTTACCTTTAGTGATACTGTCATATGGTGCTTGATAATTGCGATGATGCCGTTCTGTGTTAGTATTATTTACCCTATTACCTATTAAATATCAATTAATTAAATCTAATTGAAACTACAGAATATTGCTGGTTTACAATTCAAAATAATGATCCTCTCGTAATTCTACAAAGAAAACGTCTAGAATTTTTTAAAGTATAAAGATTTTTGTTTTATAGTATTCTGAAGATTATATTACATAGATTAATGACCCTTTCCGCTTTTTTCTTTTTTCTTTACAGTGTTGCTAAAATACCAAATCATAATAAACTGGCTGATTCTATATAATAAGGCCATAAACTCAACGAAACATTTATTTTGTTGGATATTGTTACATCTCCTATGTAATTCAATTGTACGATAACTGATATAAAATCATATAGGTAGTACATCTGCAGAACAGAGGACACAGTGATTATTTAATAAGCGCGCTAGGTCTATTTGTCTCTTTGTTATCACGCAACTATCCTACTTAGAATGGATGATATGACGACTTTTCATATTCTACATTCATTCGCAGGTTTCCTGTTTTATAGAATTGTAATATTTAAAATAAATTTAGTAAAAATAAATCACATTATTTTGGTAAAATTGCATTTTTCAGAAATGGTTTTGTCTTTCAACAATGATAACATTAACGGCAGCTCTACAATTTCCTGCAAATCCTAATTCAGAAATGTCTGCGGATGAAAAAACTATATCTAGAATAAATAAAACAATCGAACAATCTGATGAAAGCGGTCACGAAATTGAAATAGATGGAGACGAAACGAGAGATAAAAAATTTTTAGACGACGCTATGAGAACGGTTTTAGACCCAGATACAATAATTATAAGAAATGACGATGTGATAGAAAATTTTAAAATTCAAACAGAAGAAATAGATAAGGAAAATGCTACGTTAGAAACTTTTATGGAAGAAATGGATAAATTAAGTCTTGATGTGTGCAAAACGTCTCAAGAAGCATTGTGGTCGTATGTTACGGATACAAATAATGAATTTAAGAAAAATAAAATGGTAAATCGTTTTACAAGTAAAATCAGCAATCTAAAACAAACCTTTACATGTGTAAAGGTTTATTTTAGATTGCTGTATGTACACTATATGTACATATTATACATAGGCAAGAATCTATGTCATGATCCAATACCCTAATTAAAATAATGTTATTCATGAATACTTTCTTAGAATTGAGCCTTCTGCCTTCTTGAGCCAGTTGCACAGCTGTGCCTTTTGTAAATTAATGTAAAATCGTGACGTCTTCATTTTCAGGTAAGTATAGCTGCCGAGGAGGACGAAATTAAGAAACAGTATTGGACAATAATAAAACGGAAGTATTTAGACGAAGCGCAGAATACTAACGATCTAAGGCTTAAGAGAAAACTGAGAATTATAAAAGAAAGGGGAACAAACGTGCAAATGCCTCAAAGTAAAGTAAGTACTATCAATTTAATTATTGTTTGTTTTAATCAGAATTCATTTGAAGAAAAGTGCTTAATATAATTAAATTACTTATAGCAACGTGAAGAAATTGATACTATGCAACGCATATGGAGCCGAGTTACAGTTTGTGCGTATAATGTTACAGTTTGTAACACTGAAGAAGCTTCACAAACAATGAATGGTACTGTTATTAAAATAAAAAGTTTAAGTGTAATATTTCATAATTAATAACGCCTTTTCGCTATAGATGCGTTTGTTATTTCAGATAAATTTTTAAAAGCTCATTCAATAATTTCAGATGTCATATCTATATTTAAGTCCAGCAATGACTCTAAAGAATTAAAATATTACTGGAAAGCATATAGAGATGCCACGGGAAAGAAAGTGAGACCAATATTCACGGATTACGTTGATCGAATGAATACTGTTGCTAAATCCGAAAATTTCCATGACGCTGGTGAAATGTGGAGATACAATTTCGAAGATGACGACTTTGTTAATACTGTCGTGAAACTATGGAAGGAAGTTAAACCACTTTATGATTTACTCCACCGTTATGTTAGGGTCAAATTAAAAGCTGTTTATAGCGATGATTTACAAAATGATAACAGCCTAATTCCAGCACATATTTTAGGTGAGTAAAATTGTAAGCCTTTTTGTCCGATATCATTATATTTTATTAGGTTAATTTGATAATATTTCAAATGTAAATAAATTCAGCCTACTGTGGTCCTCCGTATCTACCATAAGCTTGCGAAGTATTGACGCCTGCTAAAAGTAAAAGGCAAATATTATGTAGATTGACATTTTTGGTTACAGGAAATTTATGGGCTCAAGAATGGCAGGCGATATATCCTTTGGTTGCATTTTACCCTGATGTAGAACGAGCACAAATAGCAAGGAATCACAGTGTTTTTGCTAAAAAGTTATTTGACACAGTGGATAAATTTCATCAATCTTTAGGATTCGAAAGCGCTAGTGATTCTTATCAAGATATTAAAGAAATACCAACTACGACCAATTGCCTCCCATCAAGCCATGATATGTGTGATGGGGTAAATTATAAGTAAGTAGACATACACCTAACATAAATTTTAACATCAAAAAAAAGATTTGCTTAGCAGTTAGAGACAGATAGAATGCCTGCAGTTGCTAGATAGCTTGGATTCAATAATTCTCAGTAAAGCATTTCATGCAAACCTTTTTTTTATAAATACTACTAAATTTATTATTTTCGTGAGATATGAAAAAGCTCATAATGATGTAGAAAAAGGTTTTTATTCGTTTACTTCCGCTTATTGTAGGGACAAGATCGAAGAGATAGTTACTTCCGTATATAAAAATATTTATATCCTTTCTATTACAGGATAAAATGGTGTGGAGAGAAAGTGACAGACGTGACAGTAGGTTTGTCTCGAGCGGCAAGGTTATTGGGTCACGTGCAATATTTTCGACACTATAGAAACCTACAACCATTATTTAGAGATGGACCCAATCCAGGTACAACTTTTTTTATTACTAATGGTTTTCTGGTCACATTTTTACTTGATTATGAATCTCTCACTAGGAAGTAGACTATATACGACATACGTCCCCTTCCAAAATAGATGCCTAGGTATCGGACTTTTTGGATGTTCATTGATAGGCGAATTATAATATGAATATGACATACCTACATTTATTATTTTTTTGATCATTGCTATAAAATATGTATTTGTAATTAGATTGCTAATAAATAGTGACAATATACATACCTACATACTTAATTTATAAGGTTGATTAAGCACCTACAAATGTAACAACGACAAACAAAATACCACAACATTGACGTAAAAAAATTGCTAGTCACTGGGACATAAAGTCATGAAATTAAGTAGGTATAAAAATGTGAATTGCAAATCTGTATATCTATCTAAATTAAAAGTATTATATTCTAAATTATAATTGATAACAACTTGGCACAAAAAAACAAGTGAAGTGTGAATTTTATTGTCTCACTGAAGGTCTTAATAGAATGCCGTCAATTTAGTTTTGCCTTCATCTACTCCCCAGTTATTGAAGTTAATGTTCATCAATATATACTGTCAATTAAGCATGGATTTGTTTAATTGCAGTAAAACAATCAGAATATAGAATTGTGTGATGATTCGGGTGATGGGTGATTTAAATGGCTAAATGAGTTGATTGTGCCTGAAAATAATATTAAGCTATTGCATAGCTTCTATCGCGGGCCTTGAGCGCGGGGACAGAATCCAGAAATTTAGTAACGAAAAACCTCACGCTCCCCACTCCGACGGGCGCGGAGGTGTGGCTTGAAGGCATAGCATGCAATAGCTTTACCGCGGCAGTCCCCGAGTGCCACACGTCTTTTTTTTAAACCACACATTAACAAAGCCCCGGTATGAATTTAGTAAGGGTTATTATTCTGTGGTAACTGGTAAGGGCATGCCTGTATCTGATGTTTACCTTAGAGCATTAAAATGTCTACACACCTTCCTTTATTAGGTACTCAATTTATTATTGGGCAATAGATCTGATTTTAATTTTGACAATGTTATTCTTTATCAAAATACTAAGATTTTTAGATCGTAAAATAAGTCAGTATTATATTATGTTTTATTCTTTGAAGGTTATGAAACTTTTTGTACCTACTTATTTATTTGCGATTTACATTAAGGACTATTTCCTGGTTCATAATATTATTATTTAAAATAAACTTTGCAAAAAGATTGTTCTCGCTCAGGTTTTTAAATATCATTCAGATGCTACAAAGAATTAACGGCTTTTACGTTCTAACGCTTAACTGCCCTTTTGTTTTATAATTCCGTTAAACAATTACCTTTCAACGCATACTTCTAAGTACGGTTAGGTTTTGCGGTTTGCAGCTCAGTAATTATAAAACCGAGGGCAGCAAAATTTAGTCACAGCATTTCAATTATGTAACAGCGTTTCACGATGCCATATCCGACATTGTTGCGGTGCAGTTGACCTCTCCGAGCCAACTTCGGACCTTGGACTTTGTTGAGATGGACGAATGTCCTGAAGCAACTATGAACCATCTATTATGGCTCGCATTGGAGAAGCTTCCACTGATGGGATATGCCTTTGTCCTGGATAAGTGGCGCTGGGACGTCTTTGCCAATAGCAGTATGGATAATTTGAATCAACATTGGTGGGACCTCAGGTAATGTTGTTTGTTGCATTTGTTTTGGATTGTCACGTTGACTATTATTATGTAATTAAATTGATCGATAGTCGGACCTGTGTTAGGGTAGGTTAGGTTCGCGCAAAGTCAATCATACCTTCACTCGGTGTTTGAGTCGGTTCTTTCCGACAAGGCATGGAATTTTTTGGCAATATTAAACCACGTTTATATGTAGATTGAAGGAGATATTTTTGCTTTTAACAGACGTTTCCAAAAACGATAGAGGCACTCAATTCGTAGCGTAGGCAATTGTTCTACATTTTGCCCATAATGATAGGTAAGAAGTTCTGCAACTTTATCGTATTCAATTCAAATTAATTTTATAAATGTGAACAATTATTATTTTAAGTTTGGTTTTAAAAACTATAGGTAGGTACATTGCATATAATACCTACCTAACTCTAGGCTTATTGTTCGACTATGAAGAAGTTATCAAAGTTTTTGTGACTAATATATTATACTAAAAGCAAGCATTTATTTAATCACAATAATAATTATAATTAAAGTTCGTAACAATTGAAGACCTCACAATCTGTGTCACAATCGTGAACATTTTGATATATCTTTCTGCTATGTAAGTTCACATCATTACGAAATGGCAATAAACCACACAAATATTATTACTGAAATATTGTAATCAAAATCTTTATACTAGTTTGATTTTATGCAGATATCTTAGAACTGCAATTATTTTCACTGTGTAATCAGGACTCAATTATGTTTGTCGAGATGACGTTGTTAGTTTTAAATTAAGAGAACTATATTTTCTGCAACTATGTTGGACATTGGACATAACAAAAGGACTTCTTGTATAATATATTTAACTGTATTTACTTTAATAAATAATATTAACTGAATGATTAGGTGTTCTAACATTAATTTTAGGTATTGCTTTCTTTGCAATTGTTTTACATGTAGTTTAAATATTTTTTAATGTATAGGTATGCCATATTTAAAAATCATTATTGGGAAATTCCTAAAGATCTTTATATCTTAAAAAAAAACTTATTCATAACTCTCAGATTAATAATTTTAGGATAGAGGAGACAATGATATCGCCACCAGTTCCCAGAAACGAGAGTGACCTGGATCCAGCCTCCAAGTACCACGTGGTATCACATGTTCAATACATTACGTATGTTTCTACATTCATTTCTTATGAATGATAATTTTTTTGGGTTTAAAAATTTGGCACTGGCAGATTTTCCAGTAGGCTGAAGGCTTTATAAAATAGAATCACTAAGCATAAAATTATATCCTAAATTCTATATTTTCCTATAATTTTTTCTAATCTAGAATAAAGTACATAACTTTTTTATTGTCAGGCTCATATTATTATTATTCACACCCTAAAGGTCTTGTATTTGCAGTAAATGTGTCCTTCTGCCTTCTACAATCTGCCAGTATCCAAGATTATAAGATGGAAAAACTCAATAATAATTATTTTAAACAAAAATCGATTATGGGATTTAACCCCACGTCTTTCCCCGCAAAGTTGGATAACTTACTGTGTCCTTCACTGAGATTAAATTATTTTTATGCTAAAATACCTAATCAAAATCTGCAAAATTTTTCGCAATAAAAACTAAAGATACAAACATTACATATTTTCACCTAAATCACAATAATTTTGGGCATGATATTCATATTTTTTAAAAAATCTAATAGGTATACAAACTACCCCTTACATATTTCCATACAGGTACCTCGTCTCGCACATATTAGAGTTCCAAATCCTACGGTCCTTATGCAAAAGGGTGAACCATACAGGACCTCTGCACGAATGCTCCATACACGGTGAAAAGGAAGCAGGAAAACTGCTCAGGTAAGTCATTGTGATTTTAGTCACATTTTAGTAGTGTACTCTAGAATATCCGTGTTAGGATGACAAAGCTGAAGGTAATTCGTACACCTTATGCAAAGCAAATTGTGTTAAGATTTGGATAAAATTAGAAAAAAAAATATGTGTTCACAGTTTTGTTTACAAACATAATATACTCAGTAAAAAGACTTTGTATCTATATTTATTTCGAAGCAAGAAGTTTTACGATTGAAAATAAAAAGCAACATTCGAAAAGTAAATGTTTGTAATTTCGAAATTTTCAATGTTCCTATCAAAATTATAATATGTACCTACAATATCTAATTTGTTTAGTTTGTGTGAAAATCAGAATCATCATCGTAATCGGCTATTAAAATATTATCATCATGTCAAAGTGAAAAATAACGAAGACATTAGACACGTAGGTACCTAATATTATATTCAGTGTATTACCTGCACTATACGTATTTATTGGGTGTTAAAAATATTATTATTTTTAATTCTCAAAACTGAGTCGTCTAATTTATGCCAGCGTGATGTCTCTCAACTAGATCATCCTCAAATAAAACGATCGATTGTAATAGTAATTTTATAAATAGGCTGTACTAAGGTCATCGTAACAACCTTAATTTAAGCATTTACTTGCATATAAATGTCGAGACCTTACGGAGGTCACAGCAGTTACATTTGGAAGTAATGAAGAATATTTGCAATTTTGATTTATTGCTCATATCTTTGTCTGAGCTATAATATTAATATAATACCTATAATATTAATATTATTAATATTATTTATAACCTCTTTTGAAACGGCAAGACCGATACTTTTTTAATATTATTTGTTTGTATTTGGTAGGTCTTTATGTAAATCAAATGAATCATACATTAATTTACGTTTTACCTCTTACCTGTAACATATTATAATTATCCCGTTTTAACAAAGGTCTTAACAAAGTTGTGACATAAAATATTTATGAAGAAGGCCGTAAATATTTATAAACAGGAAGAACCTCTCAAAACTTGAGATATTATTAATACTTTTGCATTGAAAGACTTATTAGTATTTAGTATGCAACTTAATGTTGTCCCATGACTTTCCTATTGTTTATCTCATAGGCAGACTTAAATAATTTTATTTGTTTTACTTAGAGGTACTTAGTTATGTTAGAGAAAAATTCGGAAGAAGAAAAATGGAATATTGTGGGCTATGGCCTTAAATCTTCCCCCTGCAAGAGTAAATAATATAGTCTGATGATGTTTTTATCCCTCACTCGTAACCATAACACCTCTTCGCTGCTATTTTTCCTAGTTAAAATTGCCCAAATTTATCTTTACAGTGATGGCATGTCGTTAGGTGCGAGTGAAGATTGGAGAACAGTGCTTCAAACAATGACGGGAGAAACTGAACTGTCCACAGCTGGAATTCTCGAATATTTTTCCACACTTAAAACTTTATTAGATTCTGAAACAGCTAGACTTGAAAATTTAAGCGATGACATGGACAAAAGCGCACCAATAGTCGTGGGAATTATTGTAATTATTTTAACTTTTTTGATGTTCTTGCTTTATTGTATAAGAAAACGTGACATTCTCAACAAAATGTTTGCTTTTTGTGGTCTGAGAAAGAATGGCTCTTTAGATATAGTTACGAATGAAATATCGCACTCAAAATCCAATGAAGTTGAGGGAATCAGTGAGGACAAAGTATAAAAATCTACTGTTATTAAAAGACAGTTTAAGTTATGAATCAATTTTTTATTATTGCAATTTATATTAATAGTTATTACATAGGTACCATATCATGTTTTTTTTGTACCGTTAACTAGATCTATTGTGAGTTTTTTGATTAAAATATCAGAAAATTTTGGTTGTTTTATTCCGATCCTTATCAATCCTTGTGAATATCACAGCCGTCTTATTAGATTATACAATGGAATAACACAAAATGCAAAAAAGAGAGATTAAATTACTGGCAGATTTAACAGCCAATACAGTTTTAATAAGTCAAAGAGAGAGTAAATACTACCTACCTATGCTACCATATCAAATTTATTGAGTACCTACCATTTTTTTTATATGAAAGGGAAAATCTGGAGACCAAGATTTGCTTGTCGTTTTTTTAATACCATATCGCTTTATCATCCCCGAAATCCTGCATAAAAATTTCATGAAAATCGTTTCAACTATTTCCGAGATTCAGGTTATATATAATATGAACAAAAGTTGTCCCTGTAAAGTACTTGTTGGTCTAAATTTCATACTTCTCCGTCTTCACACTTTTTGTAAAAACGGATAGTTTGTTTCACTAATTATTTGATATATTGACCTGTAATAATTATGCATAAACTTGATTATTGATTAACCCCAATGTTTCATGAAAATTATTTCAGTACTTAGTAGAAAGTCAAAGTCAAATACGAAGTAACTCTTGTGACCACGACTTGCAAGACTATTGTTTTTTAATCATTATTCTCATATTAGTTTATGTTGTGCAAAAACTAAAACAGAAAAAAATAAAACCCTAGCGGCGCGTGTCATACCTCGGACGGTTCATTAATCTTCATTAATGACGTTATTAGTATTTTATGCAAAAAAACGTATTTTTAAAATAACAAAATAAAATTTAAAAATTAAAATTAGAAGTCCCATTGATAAACAACAAACAAACAACTTTCTAATTTACGAGAAGCAAAGCTTCAAACAACTTTCGACTGGCCATTTTAGGAAGCAATCAGACATGTAGCTGCTACCGAATGATACGTAGGTACTGTTGAACATCACAGTGGACATCCGCCCAGAACTGACTTGTAATGGTTAAGAATGGCTAGCTAGTACAAACTAACTGCAATCTCCAAGTAGTTACAGTTTGGATCAAACGCACGCAGGCGGCTCGGCTCGCGGCGGATTTCGCGACAGAATTTTCGCGCGCGATTTGTATGTCAAAATTCCAATTCCATTTTTGGAACCAACGCTGTCCGCCGATAGATAAAATAATACAAAATAAAATTACTTGTTTAGATAAATAAGGAAGACTGAATAAGTATTATTGCAAAGTGATGAGATTTGACTGTGATTAAATAATTAGCAACAGGGTAAGTAGTCAATTATATTTCAATAAGAATAATATTATACTAATGCTCTTTTCTAACGTCAAAAAAACAATGCATAATAATTATTGAATTACAAATGTTTTCCTTAAAAGAGTTTACAAATCCTATTTTACAATAAAACAAACAATGCTAAAAGCAACATTTAGGCACCATAATATTATTAAGTAGAACAGTAAACATCATGTCGATTACTAAAAAAACCTACATGACCTATATAAAAACCTTTTTACCTAATACACACATGTACATACACATTTCTTGTAATTTATTTTTGATATTAAGAGTTTATCATAATATTATAATGTATAAATTTTTTATCTACTTTTTCAATTTCATTTTTAGTTCGCTTTATTCTTCAAAGAGACGTTTTAGATATAGACTATTAATTCCAGCATAACTACCTTGTTAACTGAAATGGAAAAAAATAATACAAAAGCTACGATTTTTTTTTATTCGTAGCTTATAGCTCAGTCTCTGTTGTAAACGGTAATAAGATATCGATTAAAGAGGTCTCAGATTGTGCTTCCTTACAGACGCTATTTTTCTTTACAAATTATGGTTATTTACGTATTCATAGATTGCAAAAGTTTCTCAGATACTAATATATACATAATAAGTCACATAGAAAAGTCAAAACTCTCCATTTAATTTTTTTTTAAATACTTGGGGCGTAATCTACAATCGATATCGAAGCCAAAAATATAGAGACCAATAGTAACGGAGCGATGTGGATTAAACCGCGGGGCACAGCTAGTTAATTTTTAAAACATTATTGTATATGTGCATACCTATAATAATTAATGTCTATTGCTAATATGGAGGTCATTTTTTGTATGAATACAAAAAAATCCGTTATAGTTTAACCAGTTTTTATGCAACTTAATCTGCCAATACAAGATATTCCTTTCTATTCAACTTTTTGATTTTTTTGCACCCAATTTAAACCACACAGTATATTATTATAAAGTTACATTTGATATAATATGTGATTTCTAATTTTTTTTAAATTTCGTAATGAATTCTTGTGACATCAAATCTTACATTTTGTAAATAACTACAAAATTGTTAGTGTGACGGTGCATTTACATCAAACGAGCGAATGCTCATTCTAATACATATAACTCCACTATGCTAAATTCATTTACCCAGTGTAAACAGGCGTAGAGCATTCTTTCTTAGTGAGTGCTGAAAGATTCTATGCAATGTTCTAATACTGAACAACACTGAATACGAGTGTTCGTTTACGCACCACGAAAGAATGCTCTTGCTCTAGCTCTAGTTCTATGTTCGTTTGATGTAAATGCACTGTATGAGAAAAATCTATTTTAACCAATTCGTTTGTTATTTTCCACTATTACCCAATTCCCTATTTACTATATAACATGATATTGATCATTATTATGAGTATACTTTCAATCTTAGAACATTAAACTGCTCTAAGCTTTCTTTTAATAGCCTCTACCAATGCAAATTCCTAAACCAAATCAGTGACTCTACTTTTTGGCATTTTAGTATGTGATCGTTACTACTTAATAACCGTCTTATGTTTTGTTTCTCTAATTTTGAATGTACAATTTAAAACAAGTGAACATCATTTTCCGGGAAAAAATTGTTAAAAAAGAAAGTTTCTCATTCGTTCGGAAATTATGTAATAATTATGCGAACTTTTTTAGACTCAAGCTTTTATATGTATTTAACGCACGATTATTCATTCATATTCATATAATATCAGTTCTATAACTATTGTCTATTGAAACTTTATTAAAAAATAATGGTTTTGATTACAATAATATTACATTCGCTTTTCATCCGAATGAACAAGACTAGGCATAGGCACGTATTAATAATTATGCATAGGTTGACGACCTCAAATAACATACTTCATGTCGACTGTCATCTATATGTGCAATTTGCTTTATGATTACATGTAAATTGAAAAATATGTAATGATTGTACTTTTCAAACTTCCAGGTTGGACTAGTACTTAGGTACATGATGATTTAACAACACCGCTTTAGTTTGCTTTTGTTAAAGAGCACAAAACATGTGATTATATACAAAAAGTACAGAGTAATAATTTGATTACGTGTGCGAAGTCGGGTAACAATGGCAGTTGTTCAATGTTGCAAGGACACAGGACTATTAAAGCTTATAATATCATATGGGTACTGTTTAACTTAATTTCTTAATTCGATACCTAGAAACTTCAATAGACTAACACGATTATATGTTAAAAACGATGCAATTTTTGCATAAATATGTAGTTATGAATATAACACGAATAAACAAAATTTACACTCAAATAATTGTATAGCGCGTATTATTTGGTAGCGACTAGCGATAGAGCGATATTAGGTACAATTTCTAAGGTTAGAATCACGATTATTAAAATAAATGTAATTGAATATACTAAGAGATAATCAAATATTGGAAATGCTGTTGAATTTATCATTACGCACCATAACGCTGTCACTTTAAAACAGTTTTTGCATGGTATTTCCCGTGATTTCGTGAACATAAAAAGTAAAAACCCAGTGAACATCAAATGTATGTTTTGATAGTTAATTGCGCTAAACATCATAATAATTCCAACAGATATAACTAGAATACATTTTTGCTATGTGAGTGTGATTTCTCACCACGACGTGCCACGACACACAACACACCTACAATTTCTTGAATGTAGAGGGTGAGGTAAATTATTTAATTTAGGTACAGTTATCAGGCTTAATTATGCAAATATTTTCTTTATCTTTCAGTACTTATAATTTGTTTTCTTTCGATATTGATCATTTTTTAAACTGCATGACTTCGGAGGCTAACAATAGAAATAATATCTATTTAATTAGAATTACAGTAATTTGCTCTTGATAGAGTTGTTACAACTTACAACCAAAGTTTTATCTATCGCTTAAGGTACGATACCTTCTATCAAAAAACCTACAAATGAAGAAATAAAAATATTTCTTCTATTATCCGTCTAATACAGTTCAATTAGGCGTATGTATA
>CAJQZM010042048.1:0-17011 GCA_907164665.1 Colias nastes | reverse complement strand
CAGGTTACATGAAGCGCGATCGAGGATGCCATGGCAAAAGCGCGGTAGAATTCCTCGAACAGATCCGTATCCATCTCGCCAATACGTTCGCGAACGAAACTGACATTCCATGCCAGATAAGGCCTGCCGGAAATATCGACCACAACCTCGGTCAGAGCCTCATCGAGCGGCACGAGGGCATGACCGAAGCGGGTAATCCCCTTCTTGTCGCCTAGTGCCTGCGCAAAAGCCTTGCCCAGCGCAATCCCGATATCCTCGACCGTATGATGACCGTCGACGTGCAGATCGCCATGACAGCGTACTTCAAGGTCGAAGCCACCATGCTTCGCGAGTGCCGTCAGCATATGGTCGAAAAAACCTATGCCGCTATCGAGGTCGGCTTGACCGCTTCCGTCGAGGTTGATCGCAATGGAGATATCGGTCTCACCCGTCTTGCGGATAATGCGGGACTGTCTGGCGTCTGTCATGATGCCAAGCATAAACTATTCGTCGCGAATAGGCGATGGCCTCTTGGCGAGCCTGCGGGAACTTGCCATCTATCGTGCATGAGCAGTGCACCCGCATCATCCCCCGCTTTAGATGTCCTGCTATCGAGGGCATCTACCGATCATCTGAGCGCGCCCGCCCCGGACAAGGAGCAGATCGCCCGCATTCTTTCCGCGGGGCTACGTGCGCCCGATCACGGGAAAATCAGGCCCTGGCGCTATATTGTGATCAAGGGCAAGCACCGCGCCGAATTTGCCGAACAGGTCGTCAAGGCCATGGTCGCGCTCGATCCGGACGTGCCGCAGAAAAAGATCGAAAAGCGCAGACAGCGCTTCTCTGAAATGCCCATGATCGTGGCACTGGTGATGGCGCTTGAACCAGACGGGAAGATTCCCGTGCTCGAACAGGAGCTTTCGGTCGGTGCCGCCACGATGAATGTGCTCAATGCCCTCCATGCCGAGGGCTTCGGTGGTTTCTGGGTTTCGAGCGATTTTGCAGACCAGCCCTGCTTTCGCGAGGCACTCGGACTGACAGGCACGCAGAGCCTCGCGGGTTTCCTTTTCGTCGGCACACCCGACAAGCCCGTTCATGGCGCGAAACGTCCCGATATCGCTGATTATATGGCCGTCTGGAAAGGTCAGCCTGTTTCGTTCGGGGCGGACAAGTGAGCACAAGAGCGTCTTCTCTATCGTACGACATTACGATTGCCGGGGCAGGGCCGGCGGGTCTCGCCTGCGCCCTGTCGCTTGCCGAACAGGGATGGCGCGTTGCCGTCATCGATCCGACACCGGAGACCGTGCTCGCGGCACCTTCCTTTGACGGGCGCGAAATCGCCCTGACCCATCATTCGCGTGACTGGCTGGAAACGAATGACGTATGGAAACATATCCCCGCGCACATCGTCTCGCCGTTGCGTACTGCCCGCATCGAGTCCGGACAGGAGGCCCCCGATCATCCTTCCGGAGCGCTCCTATTTCAGGCGCCACCCGGCTCTGCTGACGCGCTGGGCTATCTTGTCGCAAACCACCTGATCCGGTCCGCACTCCATCATGCGGTACGCGAGCAGGGACGCGTGACGATTCTTGCAGGCAGAAAGGTAAGCCGGAGTTCCGGCAATGCCGACAGGGCCATGGTGCTGCTGGAAGACGGCACGCTGATCGAGAGCGCACTTCTGATTGCCGCCGATGGGCGCTTCTCCCGTATCCGTCAGGCGAGGGGGATTGGCGCAATCGTGCATGATTTCGGCAAGGAAATCATGGTGTGCCGTATGCGCCATCCCCAGCCGCATGATGGCGTAGCGCTGCAGTGGTTCGACAAGGGGCAGACGATCGCGCTCCTCCCGGTCGCCGACGATGAGCAACCCGGCCATCTTTCGTCTCTCGTATTGACGCTCGATCCGGATGAAATTGCCCGTCTGCGCGGCCTGGACAAGACAGCATTCGACGCCGAGATCACCCGTCGCACGCAGGGCCGTCTCGGACCGATGAGTGTTGAGAGCGGGCGCTGCACCTATCCGCTTAAAACCGTGTTCGCTCATCGATTCCAGACGACCAGACTGGCTTTGATTGGCGATGCAGCCGTGGGCATGCATCCTATCACCGCCCATGGCTTCAATCTGGGGCTGACCGGGCAATCGATACTGAATGAGGAAATCGCGCGGGGAGATGGCGATCCGGGTGCCCCGGCGGTACTGCGGCGTTTCGAGCGACGTCACAGGCGTGCAACTGCGCCGCTTTTTGCAGCGACAAACGGCATCGCCACGCTCTACACGCATGACGCTGTGCCGAGCCTGACCCTGCGCCGTGCAGGACTTGCGGTCGCACAGCGACTGACACCGCTCAAATCTGCCGTAACCGGATTCCTGATGGATCGTCCCAAGGCTGGGTAAATGCCCGATGGGTGGTCCTTTCCACGCAGGGTCGTTAAGCCGGTACCGAACCAATAAAAAAGGCGGGTGAGAGATGATTTCTCTCACCCGCCCTTTTTTGTGTTCAGCGCCTCAAATCAGGCGGGTTTCCCCAGCTCCAGCCCGGCATCCTGCAACGCGCGATAGGCATCGAGCATGATGGCATTGGTCACTGCACCAACGTCACGTACCGACGATACCTTGGCCGACAGGGCCAGCGTTACGCCCGTATCGGTGATAGCCGAAATCGCTACGCCCGGCGCCGGATCCTGAAGGATGTCCGTGCGGCTTTTCATCATCGCCAGCAGGACTTCCTGCGCCTTCATCGCATCGGCACGCGGTGAAATCGTCACGGTTGCCGAAGCTGCACTGAGCGATGTACCGAGTGTGGCATTGCGCACGGCTGACGTAATGAACTGCGAGTTGGGCACGATCATGGTCGAGCCGTCTCCAAGCCCGATTTCCGTCGAGCGCACACTGATACGCTTCACATCCCCCTTGATCGAACCGAGCTCGATCAGATCGCCCACACGTATCGGCCGCTCAGCCAGGAGAATGATACCCGATACGAAATTCTGGACGATCGCCTGAAGCCCGAAACCGATACCGACAGAGAGCGCACTGACCACCCAGGTCAGGTTCTTGACCGTAACGCCAGCCTCTGACAGCACCATGAGGAACACGGCGATCCATGCAACATATTTAAAAATGTTGAGGATCGAGGTACGCGCACCGATATCGAGATTGGTCGTCGGGAAAAGACGCGTTTGCAGCCACTGCGTGAACGCCCCGATCGCATAATAGGCGACGATCAGTATAACGATGCACAGAACCGCGGTATTGAGCGAAAACTGAACACCGTTGATCGTTTGTCCGACGAAAAGTCCCCGCACGGCATCGGCCACAACGGGAATATCGAGCTTTCCGCCAGAGAGGCAGATCGCAACGAAAACAATGATCAGACCAACGTTGAAGACCCCCGAGAGCACCACGCCGAACTGGGCCACGCGATTGGAATGAACGCCAAGCCGTGACAGGCGGCGGGAAATGACCGAGCCGACCGAGAACGTACGCGCGGTGAATTCCTTCATCGCGAAGGAAAGCAGAAGCAGGGTGGAAAGGCTGACGGTCAGCGTGACCGCCCAGACAGCCACGGCAAAAGCGAAGGCGAGATACCCGATGGCAATAGCGAACCAGCTGATGACCAGAACCAGCCATGCAAGCCCGTAAAATGCCGGGGCCATGCGAGCATCGGTTCGCCCTGTAAGACGACGACAGAGCCCGACGAAAAGGAGGGAAACGGCAATGGTAAAGACGGCTTCGACAAGACGCCTCGATGTCACCGGAAACGCGTTCTCCTGACCGACGATCACGAACAGCGTCTGCAGCAGGACGAAGACAGCCACGATCCAGTCCACACCCCAAAGGGCACGCGTCACATTCTGGGTCACACCGTCGACTGCGGTTGCGCGACTCAGGGCCGGCAGACCGGCACCCAGAATAAAGCCGCAAAGAGGCATGATGCCTGCAATGCCCTCCATGATGAGAGGGCTGCGCCCGACACTCAGAGAGAGAACTCCCGAGACGATTTCCCAGAAAATGAGCATGAGAACGCCGCAGGCAAGGCCGCAAAGCGCCACGGGGATGAAGGACTGGTGCGTCTCAGGTAATGGTTCGCCTGTAAAACGCTGCGCGATATTGCTCTCGGCAACGCGGAACATGCGATATACCGGGCGTGCAACAAGGATGGTCAATGCAAAGACGCCGATAAGCGCGCCGAGCATGACCGGCCAGTTGTAAAGCACCCCGGCGTAACCGTTATTAACGGGCGGAGCGAAGGTCAGCCTGAGTTCTGGCCCTTCCTGGATCAGGTCGCGCCAGAACCCCAGCGTGAGAGGTGAGGCGATCCGTTCGGAAAGAAGCGCCTGCTGACTCACCGCACCGCGGCGCTGCACTTCAAGCTGAACCTGCTTGGCCTGAAGGCCGAGGAGCTTGCCCTGCGTGACGGTCGACTTGATATCCTGCAACACGGATTGCAGATGCGTGCGCTGTGCGACAATCGCCGGGCTTTCGCCCTCGGCCTTGTCCCCGATAATCTCCAGATAGCTCTGATAGACGGTCTGATAAGACGCAGCCTGGGTCTGGATGGACTGCGCCACCGAGGCCACGGAGTCCACCTGATCCGAAAGATCCGACAGCGTTTCGCTACCCAGCACGATATCCGTGCGGTTCAGTTGCCCGTAGATATACTTGAGCCGCCCCTGAGCCGAGCTGATCTGCTTGTTCAGTGTGGCAGAGACGGTGGTCCAGCCATAACCATCGGCTGCCGAGGGTGCCAGAGGCGCGGCAGGCGGCGCTGCAGAGGGCTGGGCATTCCCTTGCGCCGCCATGGCCGGAACTGGCGACATCGACAGGGCAAGGATGAGGAAAAGCCCATGGAGAAGTTTCAAGGCGGGCCGCCTCGTCATGGCTGAGCTATCGATGATTGCCTCCCGTTAATAATCGTATCGTGTCGTTAGGAACGGCGTAAAACGCCTTGCGTTCGTTCCGCGCCTTCCGCGCCGGTTCAGATCGACCTCGATTTGAGATCCCCGATGGACTCATATCCTTCGCGATAAAGCTCGCTCAGCAGCTCTTTCTTGATGCGCTGAACCAGACCCGGCCCGTGATAGATCAGGGCGGAATAGATCTGGACCATGTCCGCGCCCGATTTGAGACGTTCGAACACATCGAATCCGCTTTCGATACCACCGCAGGAAATTACGGCAATGCGCTTGCGCACCAGCGGGACGATACGACCGAGCATTTGAACGGCGAGCTGAGCCAGAGAACGTCCCGAGAGGCCACCGGCCTCGCTGGCCAGAGGGGAGCGAAGCGAATAGGGGCGGCTGATCGTCGTGTTATTGACGATAATCCCCGACGCGCCCCCTTCGATGGCAGCCTCGACGATGTCGGGCAGGGCGTCCGGATCGAGGTCGGGCGCGAGCTTTACAACCAGGGGTGGCAGGGAGTCATTCTGTCGGGTGACGGCCTGCAGAATATCGAGCAGACTGCTGGCGCTCTGCAGATCCCGCAATCCCGGCGTATTGGGCGACGACAGATTGATCGTGATATAGTCTGCCAGTGGCGCCACACGTGTGGCGAGAGCGGGGTAATCCTCGAGCGGTTTCGCACCGATCTTGTTGATACCGAGATTGGCTCCAACGGGCACGGCTCTGATCGATGCATTGCGCCCCGCCTGAAGGGTGCGAAACCGGTCGAGACGCCGTGTGAAAGCCTCAATTCCGTCGCCGTTGAACCCCATGCGATTGATGATCGCCCGGTCTTCCGTCAGGCGGAACAGGCGCGGCTTGGGGTTACCCCTCTGGGGTCTTGGTGTAACCGTGCCGCATTCGACGTGACCGAACCCCATGCGCGCAAGCGCGAGCGGGGCCTTCGCATTCTTGTCGAAGCCAGCGGCCAGCCCGACAGGATTGGGAAATCTGAGCCCCATGCATCGCGTGCTCAGAGCAGGCACGTCTTTCGGCGCGCTAGGCCCCAAACCGAGGGAGAGCGCCTCGATAGCGGCCTCATGGGCAGTCTCGGGATCGAGACCATGGAACAGCTTTGTGCCCAAGGTCGAGAGGAATGAATGGGCCATGAAACATCCTGCACAGAAGATCGATGCGCCTCTCTATAACGCTCTGCCTGCTCGGGTCGACCCCTCTTGCGGCCATCGCATCGCCACGCAGCTTGCCTGCGCGTGCCGGCACGATCGCGTGCAGCGAGTGGTGAGGGCCCGGATCCGGAAAGAGCAACACAGCTCGCCCTTGCAACACGAATTCCCGTTGGGCGCTGTTGCTCACCAACCCGTAAACATGGAATGAGGGGACGCACGCTGCGGACCTGCCCGGCGCAATCGCATAGAGTGGAGACAGCATCATGTGGGACGAGCCCTATCTGGAGACCTGCTGTCGTTCGACGCTCCACAGGGTCCTGCTCTGCGAAGGCATAGGCCGGCCTCAAGGGCTACGCGACCAACCCTGCCTGGAGCGCCTGCAGGCCATGGGGTTCGTGTTCGTAGGCGATGACGGGCGCTTTCACATCACCCCCGCCGGGATGAGCCGACACGATCAGGAAATCGGACAGCTCAAGCCCATGTCAGGGCGTGCCTCGCACATCCGTTTCTGATCCCTCTGCCATCCTGGCTTCAATCCATGGAATGCGCCGGGATCTGCCCGCGTAAGACGCGCGATCGTCAGACGCGTGATGGGCGGTCCGCCACACAACCCCAGGAAAAACCGGCTCAAACCACGCGCTAATTCGGTTGACAGAAACCTTACAAGGACGCAACACTCACGCCCATACCAGGGGGGGCCTCGACAAGAGGCTGAGAGGCTGATCGCGGGATAACCGCAGCGCAGCGACCCTTTCGCCCCGACATGTGGGCGAAGAACCTGATCCGGTTCGTACCGGCGTAGGGATTGGTGTGAGCGGACCGATCTCCTTTCGTGACGTCCATTCACTCTGCTCTTGCGCTGTCGGACATAACTCCACGCCGCAAGGGGAGACATGATGGACGACTCAACGCTCAACACCACCGAACATAACACTTCAGAACAAGGCACCCAGGGTCAAAACAGCCCGGTGCGGTCCGGGCGCGACAGCGCCCCAGCCCACGGCAAGGTGACGACCGGCCCCATCTCGGGCTCACGCAAGGTCGTATCCAGCCCAGCCGACCGACCGGACATTACGGTGCCTTTCCGCGAAATCGATCTCGAACCGAGCGCAAACGAGCCTCCGGTGCGCGTCTATGACACATCCGGCCCCTATCCGGCGCCGGGCTATCATGCCGACGTGTCACTGGGTCTGCCCCATCTCAGAAAATCCTGGCTCGCCAGAAGAGGGCTGACACCGGTCATGCAAAAAAGGGCGATCAAGCCCGAGGATAACGGCTTTGCCAAAGGCGATCATGCCGTGCCTCAATGTCCGGCATCGCACGACGTGCTCTGTGGCGATGCAGCGCCCCATGTCACACAATACGAATTCGCACGTGCCGGTATCGTCACTGAAGAAATGATTTTCGTGGCGCATCGTGAAAATCTCGGCCGCGCCGCAATGGTTGAGGGCGCGGAGGCACGACGCGCCGATGGCGAGGATTTCGGCGCGGAAATACCCGCCTTCATCACCCCGGAATTCGTCCGGTCCGAAATTGCCGCGGGCAGGGCGATCATTCCGGCCAACATCAATCACCCCGAGCTTGAGCCCATGATCATCGGGCGCAATTTTCTCGTCAAGATCAACGCCAATATCGGCAACTCGGCGGTAACCTCTTCGGCAGCAGAGGAAGTCGAGAAGCTTGTCTGGTCGATCCGCTGGGGTGCGGACACGGTCATGGATCTCTCCACAGGGCGCAACATCCACAACATCCGCGACTGGATCCTGCGCAACTCCCCCGTTCCGATCGGCACGGTACCGCTTTACCAGGCGCTGGAGAAGGTGGGCGGTATTGCCGAAGATCTGACATGGGAAGTCTATCGCGACACGCTGATCGAACAGGCTGAGCAAGGCGTCGATTATTTCACCATTCATGCCGGCGTGCGCATTGCCCACGTGCCCCTGACGGCGGGACGTACCACCGGGATCGTCTCCAGAGGCGGGTCGATCATGGCGGCGTGGTGCCTTGCCCATCATCGCGAGAATTTCCTGTACGAGCATTTCGACGAGATTTGCGACATCATGCGTCGCTACGATATCTCGTTCTCGCTCGGTGACGGCCTGCGCCCCGGATCGATTGCCGATGCAAACGACGCCGCACAATTCGCTGAGCTGGAAACGCTGGGGGAGCTGGCCCGCATTGCCTGGGCCAAGGGATGCCAGGTCATGATCGAAGGGCCGGGTCATGTGCCCATGCACAAGATCAAGATCAACATGACCAAACAACTGCGCGAGTGCGGCGAGGCACCTTTTTACACGCTCGGTCCGCTCACGACCGATATCGCGCCCGGTTACGATCACATCACCTCGGGCATCGGGGCGGCGATGATCGGATGGTACGGTTGTGCCATGCTCTGCTACGTCACACCCAAGGAGCATCTGGGTCTGCCTGATCGTTCCGACGTCAAAGTCGGTGTGATCACCTACAAGATTGCCGCCCATGCGGCCGATCTCGCCAAGGGGCATCCCGCGGCGCAGATACGCGACGATGCCATTTCACGCGCACGATTCGAGTTCCGCTGGCAGGATCAGTTCAATCTGGCGCTCGATCCCGACACGGCGCGCTGTTATCACGACGAGACTCTTCCGAAAGAGGCGCACAAGACGGCGCATTTCTGCTCCATGTGCGGGCCGAAATTCTGCTCGATGAAGATCAGTCACGATATCAGGCGCAATGCCGAGCGTGAGCAGGGCATGGAGCAGATGAAAGAGAGCTTCAAGGCGCATGGCAGCAAGCTCTACCTTGCACCGGGCGAAGTCGAACCCGCCTGATCTGGCACTGTCCGCCGGTCCCTCTTCCTGCGGCGGGGAGAGGGGCCGACACTTCGCCCGCTCTTACCTGACTACTTGATAACAGCCGTGCGCCGCACGGATGCGTGATCGTGACAAGGTGCCGGTGCTACGATAGACGGATGCGCCGATCACGCATCCGGATTGTCATGACCTATTTCTACCTAATGATCGCCATCTGCTCCGAAGTCTTCGCAACGACCATGCTCAAGATGTCGGACAGTTTTACGCGGCCCGTTCCCGGAATGCTGAGCGTTCTGGGTTACTGCATCTCGTTTTATGCCCTGTCATTTACGCTGCGCGCCATGCCGACGGGCATCGCCTATGCCATCTGGTCCGGCGTAGGGATCGTTCTCATTTCGGCAATAAGCTGGGTCAAGTTCAAGCAGGCACTCGACCTTCCCGCTCTGATCGGGCTTGCCCTGATCATCGTCGGTGTGGTGATCGTGAACGTGTTTTCGCGCTCAGTCATGCATTAACGGTTAAACGGCGTGAATTTAACGACGTTTCCACGCATTTAATTGACGATTGCCATGGCAGGTTCTTATGCCAGAGCAATGAAGGCGCCCATGGTCGAACCCCATATCCTCGATACGCTCACATCAAGACATCGCGCAGACGCGTCCAAATATCGCGCGGACAACGCCGGAACGCTGCCACCTGTGGCCATCAAAGGGAAAAAGCGTGCGAAGAAAGCGACCGAGACAGTACCACTCGTAAGCGAACCTCATCTGGAAGCGCTCCTGAAAAAAGATATCGCGCGTGCCATGGTGCGATGCACGAGCTTCTATATGCTCGACATGCCCGAAGATCTGATCGAACAGAGCGCTGCATTTCTCGATGCGCTCGGCAGGTTATGGGCAGCGCGCGGTATCGATCCGGAGGCTGTATGGCGCGAAATCGATCATCGGGTGCAACTTGGCAATCTGCTGAACCGCCTTAATCGCGATACGCCGATCGAAGCTGAAACGACCCGCAAATATTGGCGTCCATCTTCTACCAAACTGCCCTGACCGTTAGCTCGCGCACCGGCATGCTCTTCGTTAGAATTCTAACATAACAAAATTCTGGCATAACAGGACTTATCCAACGATACATCATGGAAAACTCAGCCGATATTGCCGTCCTGTTCGTCCTTTTCCTCTCAGCGCTATGGGGTGCCACGCGAGGCTTCGCCAAAGAGGTTTTCAGTCTTGCGGCCTGGATCGGCAGCTTCGTACTGGCCGCACGCATCGCCCCGCTGATCCTGCCCTGGCTTGCGCAGAAGGTTACCGATCCGTTTGCCGCCTCGGCGCTCGCCTATATCCTCGCTTTCATCGTGCTGGTCCTGCTGCTCTCGACAGTCGCGCAGCGCTTCGCTGCCACACTGCGCATGCTTCTTGTTGGCGGTACTGACAGGATACTTGGTTGCTGCTTCGGCATCGCGCGCGGCTACATCCTGGTTGTTGTGCTTTATCTGGTCTGTGTGTCGCTTGCCGGTGCAACAATTGCACAATCGCTCATTGCAGGGAGCCGTTCGGGTCCCTACATCCTGACAGGCGTGCACATGGTGCAGGAACTTATGCCATATTTCCCGCAACTTCATCTTGCCATGCCGCTCGCAACAGGCCATGAGGCTGCCTTCTGATCGACCCGCCTCGAACGCCTTATTCCGAATGCCCCATACCGAATGTCCCACACCGAATGTCCATGTGTGACCCCGCCGAGGAGCGCTGCCCGATGATGCACCCCGAAACACTCGACACCTTGAACCGCCCCTATGAGGAATGCGGCGTGGTGGGTATCTGGGGCGCTCCCGACGCAGCCGCACTTGCCGCACTGGGCCTTCATGCACTGCAGCATCGCGGTCAGGAAGCCGCAGGTATCGTCAGTCATGACGGCGAACGTTTCTGTCAGCACAAGGGCTTGGGCCTTGTGGGCGATGTCTTCAGCGATGCGCGGGTCATGAACACGCTCAAGGGCAGCGGAGCCATCGGGCATAACCGTTATGCCACCACCGGCGGCACGCTTCTTCGCAATGTCCAGCCCCTCTATGCCGATTTCGAATTCGGCGGCCTGGCAGTGGCACATAACGGCAACCTCACGAATGCCGCCACACTCAGACAGGCTCTGGTCAAGCGCGGCTGTCTTTTCCAGTCGACCACCGATACAGAGGTCTTCGTTCACCTCATCGCCATTTCGCTATACGCCACAGTTCTCGAACGTCTGGTCGATGCGGCCAAGCAGGTGAAGGGCGCCTATTCGGTTGTGGCCCTGACACCGGACTTTCTGGTCGGATTGCGCGACCCGCTGGGGGTCAGGCCGCTCATTCTTGGCCGCCTGGCCGATGGCGGATGGATGCTCGCCAGCGAGACCTGTGCGCTCGATATCGTCGGGGCCGAGTTCGTGCGCAATGTCGAGCCGGGCGAGCTGGTCATCATCGATAATGACGGCGTACGCTCCATGCGCCCCTTTGCTCAGACAAAGCCCCGCTTCTGCGTTTTCGAGTATATCTACTTCGCCCGACCTGATTCGATCCTTGAGGATCACTCCGTCTATGAAGCGCGCAAGCAGATCGGTGTCGAGCTCGCGCGCGAAAGCGGTGTCGAGGCCGACGTGGTCGTGCCGGTCCCCGATTCAGGCGTGCCATCGGCGATGGGCTTTGCTGTCGAGAGCGGTATTCCTTTCGAAATGGGGATTATCCGCAATCATTATGTCGGCCGCACATTCATCGAGCCGACAGATCAGATCCGCAATCTTGGCGTGCGTATGAAGCATTCGGCCAATAGACCGGTGCTGGAAGGCAAACGCGTCGTTCTGGTCGATGACTCGATCGTGCGCGGCACAACTTCGCGCAAGATCGTCGACATGGTGCGTGCTGCCGGTGCGACGGAGGTGCATATGCGCATCAGCAGCCCACCGACGAAGCATCCCTGTTTTTACGGGATCGACACGCCCGAGGAGAGCCAGCTCCTTGCCGCAACGCACAGCCTCGAGGAAATGGCTGAAGCCATCGGCGTGGACAGCCTGGCTTTCATCTCGTTCGACGGTCTGTATCGCGCGCTCGGCCACGACGACCGGACAGGTGCGCAGGGCCGCTATTGCGACGCCTGCTTTACCGGTGATTACCCGATCGAGCTGGTCGATAAAGAAGGCCGACTGGTCGCCTGATAGGAAAGCGGGGCCTCTCAGGCCCCGCTTTCACGTTCCAGACCCGCAAGAAACATGCGTACAACCTTGCGGAGATATTCCGTCTGACCTTCCCAGTATTGCTTGGTGCGGCAATGGCTCAGCTCGCAAAGCACGGATGTCGCCAGAGCGCTGCCAAACAGCATGTCCGATGCTTCCTCTACATCGCCAATGACAAGACTGCCATCCTCAACGAGGCGTTCCAGCCAGACCCGCAAAGGAAACGGACCGGCCGCACTTGAAAAGAATTCGCGTACGAAGCGGCTGACTTCGGGATTACGTGACACCTCGGCAATCACCACCCGTATGAGGCTCAGACGTTTTTCCGCCATCATGGCGACCGACAGGGCTTCGAGCCCGTAAACCAGACGGTCCTCGACCGTGTCACCCAGAAGTTCGAGATCGCGCATCCCCGACAGCAATAATCTGTCACGAAGCAGAAGCTCGACCATTTCCTGTTTCGATGCAAACATGTGGTAAAGCGTCTTCTTCGACATGTTCGAGCATTGCGCGATACGGTCCATCGAAGCGCCCGAATAACCATATTGCTGCAGAACAATTTCTGCTGCGTCGAAAATTCTTTCTCGTCGTTCGGTCTCGCACAGCACGGGTGGACGCCCGCAATGCTTGCGCATCAGAGCAGGTTCACGGTCAGAAACAGACGATCTAAGGGGTGGGGGTGTTGTTGACATCGTGTTGCGAAAAACCGCTCCGGGGCTGCTTCAGGTCCGTTGACCAGGGTTCGGAAACCGTATAGTTCCCTATGCATGAGAAACTCAAGGGTTTCCGAAACCTTTTTTGGCGCGAGCGCAAGGTTTCCGGTTACCCTTCTTGCACATCGGTAATTTTGGATAGCGCCAGCATGCGAGCATCTTCGTTCTACTCGTTCCGTTCGCCTTGGAGCCTCAAGGCAACGACGAGCCTCTCCCTGCGCCTTATCCCTTTGGCTCTCCTGACACTCGACCTGTCAGGCTGTAAGCACAAGGGTGCCGCGCCTACGCCACCGCCGCAGACCGTGGGCATCTATACGGTCCATCCTCACCCGCTGAAGACGAGCACATCGCTCCCCGGTCGTGTCGAGGCATTCGAGCAGGCACAGGTCCGCCCGCAGGTCGGTGGCGTTATCCTCAAACGCACCTTCGAGCAGGGAACGGACGTCAAGGCGGGTCAGCTGCTGTATGTGATCAACCCGGCGCCGTTCAAGGCAACCTACGACCAGGCAAAGGCGCAGCTTCTGCATGCCCAGGCCGCTGCGTTGAGCATCCGCGCCCAGCTGGAGCGTTATCGCCCGCTTGCTGCGGCTCATGCTGTCAGCAAACAGGACTACGACAATACGCTTTCATCCGCCCGTCAGGCGGAAGCCGACATTGCCCAGGCCAAGGCGAATGTTGATAGCGCTGCCGTCAATCTTGACTGGACGCAGGTTCGCTCGCCCATCGACGGGCGCATCGGCCGTATGCTCGTCACGCCCGGCACGCTCGTGACCGCCGGTCAGACCAACGCGATTGCAACCGTGACGCGTATGGACCCGATTTATGTCGACGTTAATCTCGCCACATCGGACATGTTGCGCCTGCGTCGCGAATTTGCCAGCGGCAAGCTCGAAAAGGTCTCTGGCAACGCGGCTGCGGTCGAGCTGACTCTCGAAGACGGTAGCCATTACGATAAATCCGGCCAGCTTCGCCTGACAGAAGTCACAGTCGACCCTGCCACGGGGACGATGGTTGTTCGTGCCGAGTTCCCCAATCCGGACCGTCTGCTCATGCCAGGCATGTATGTCCATGCCGAGGTGGCTGAAGGGATCGACCCCAACGCCATCACAATTCCGCAGCCTGCCTTGCAGCGCGATTCCAAGGGCGATCCTTTCGTCTACGCACTCGATGGCGACAACAAGGTTACGATGCGCTTCGTGCAGCTCGATCGCGCGCTCGATGGCGACTGGGTCGTTATGGGTGGCCTGAACAACGGTGACAGGATCATCGTCGAAGGGCTGCAAAAAGCGCACCCGGGTGCCGTCGTGAAGCCTGTCGAGAAAACGTCCGACGGCAAGTCAGATAACGCCCAGCCCGCGCACGCAGGATAAGAGCTCTTCATGTCCCGTTTTTTCATCGACAGACCGATCTTTGCCTGGGTCATCGGGCTGATCATCATGCTTGTGGGTGGCGTGTCCATCTTCAGCATGCCGATTGCACAATACCCGTCGATTGCACCGCCGCAGATCGCGATCACGGTCGACTACCCCGGTGCATCGGCTGAAACGGTCAATAACACGACCGTCCGCCCGATCCTGCAGCAGATGTTCGGCCTCGATCATCTCGAATATCTTTCGGCGTCTTCCTATGGCAGCGGCCATATGGAAATCGACCTGACCTTCGCACAGGGCACGAACCCTGACATTGCGCAGGTTCAGGTGCAGAACAAACTTCAGCTCGCCCAGCCCCGCCTGCCGACGGAAGTCGTCAATCAGGGTCTGAGCGTGACGAAGGCCGTGAAGAACTTCATGCTCGTGATCGCCTTCATCTCGACCGATAGCAGCATGTCCGGTCAGGATATCGCCGATTATGTGGCATCGAACGTTTCCGATCCGCTGTCGCGCGTGTCCGGCGTGGGCGATCACACGCTGTTCGGCTCCGAGTACGCCATGCGTATCTGGATGGACCCCAACAAACTGTACAAATACGCGCTCAACGTGAGCGACGTGCAAACCGCCATCCAGCAGCAGAATATCCAGGTTTCTTCCGGTGAGCTTGGCGGTCTGCCGGCAACCAAGGAAATCGGCTTCGACGCCACCATCATCGGTCCGACCCGCCTGAGCGAGCCCGAGCAGTTCAAGAAGATCGTGCTCAAGGTCCAGCAGGATGGCTCGCAGGTTCATCTGAGCGATGTGGCGCGCGTCGAACTCGGTGCGCAGAACTACAATCTGACGTCGTTCTACAACAATCTGCCGACAGTCGGTATGGCGCTCAAGCTCGCGCCGGGCGCCAACCAGCTGACGACCGAAACGGCCGTTCGTGCAAAGATTGCCGAGCTGGAGAAGTTCTATCCGCAGGGCCTGAAGACGGTTTATCCGCTGGATACCGAGCCTTTCATTACCCTGTCGATCAAGGAAGTGGTGATCACACTGGTCGAGGCTATCGCGCTCGTCTTCGTGGTGATGCTCATCTTCCTGCAGAATTTCCGTGCAACGCTCATTCCGACGATTGCCGTTCCCGTGGTGCTCCTGGGTACGTTCGGCGTGCTTGCGGCCCTCGGTTTCTCAATCAACACGCTTACCATGCTGGCCATGGTGCTTGCCGTCGGTCTGCTCGTCGATGATGCCATCGTCGTGGTGGAAAACGTCGAACGCGTGATGAGCGAGAAGGGGCTTTCTCCCAAAGAGGCTTCACGCCAGTCCATGGATGAAATCACGGGCGCTCTGGTTGGCATCGTGCTGGTCCTGACCGCCGTGTTCCTGCCTATGGCGGCATTCAGCGGCTCGACCGGTGTGATCTATCGTCAGTTCTCCATCACGATCGTCGCCGCCATGTGGCTGTCGGTCCTCGTCGCAACAGTCATGACGCCCGCACTTTGCGGCTCCATGCTCAAGCCGACGCACAAGGAGCACAAGACGGGCCCGATTGCGTGGTTCAACCGCAATTTCGATCGTATGACCAATGGCTATCTGCGCGGCGTCAAGCTCCTCATCCGCAGCCGTCTTGTCAGCATGCTCATCTTCGCCGTGTTCGCTATCGGCGCGGTCTTCCTGTTCCTGCGCGTGCCAGGAGGCTTCCTGCCTGAGGAAGATCAGGGAATCATCTTCGGTCAGGTGACCATGCGTCCGGGCGCAAATAATGCCCAGACAGCCGCGGTCAATCGCAAGATCACCGATTATGTGATGCATCAGTACGGTGACATCGCGCAGTCCGTCTTTGCCATGAACGGCTTCAACTTCGCCGGTCAGGGCCAGAGCGCAGGCGCCTTCTTCATCCGTCTGAAGCCATGGGATGAGCGTCCGGGCTACAAGAACACCACCATGTCTGTCGCTGGCGCGATCATGAAGCATTTCTGGATGGATCCGGAAGCGATGATCTTCGCCATCAACCCGCCAGCCGTGATGGAACTCGGCAATGCGGCCGGTTTCGATCTTGAGCTTGAGGATAACGGCCATCTGGGCCATCAGGCCCTGCTGAACGCCCGTAATCAGGTTCTGGGCGAAGCCGCGAAAAACCCACGTCTCATGGCGGTTCGCCCCATGGGTCTGGAAGATCAGCCGCAGTTCCATCTCGATATCGATCGCGAACGCGCCAATGCGCAGGGCGTGACCAATGCCGAAATCAACACCACCATTCAGGGGGCGTTCGGCTCGATCTACGTCAACCAGTTCATGCGTAGCGACCGTGTGAAGCAGGTCTATATCGAAGGCGAGGCCTGGGCGCGCATGACGCCCGAAGACCTCAATAAATGGTACGTCCGCAATACCGCTGGAGACATGGTGCCATTCAACGCCTTCGCCACCGGTAACTGGATTGTCGGACCGCAGAAGGTGGAAGACTATAACGGTCTGAACTCCTTCGAGCTTCAGGGTCAGGGCGCTCCGGGCACCAGCTCCGGCGCGGCCATGCAGGAAATGGAGAAGATCCTCTCCCATCTGCCCAAGGGGATCGGTTACGAATGGACCGGCATTTCCTATGAGCAGGTCGCATCCAGCGGCTCGACGGGTCCTCTCTACGCTCTCGCATCCATCGTGATCCTGCTTTGCCTTGCGGCACTGTATGAAAGCTGGGCAATTCCGTTCTCGGTGCTGATGGTCCTTCCGCTCGGCGTGCTCGGTGCAATCGGCGCCACGCTATGGCGCGGGCTCGATAACGACGTGTATTTCCAGGTCGGACTGCTCACCACGGTGGGTCTGTCGGTCAAGAACGCCATTCTGATCGTGGAATTTGCCAAGGAGTTCTTCGAACAGGGCGATTCACTCGAAGACGCCGT
>CAJQZM010042046.1:84675-115618 GCA_907164665.1 Colias nastes | reverse complement strand
TGCTTATTTTTGTGTCCAGTTGAATGAAATAATTATATATTCGTTATAACGTGTCGTTTGTGATGAGAAAATTTATTATATTTTAAGGCGCCGGCCTCATGTTGAAGAACTTATTTTTTGATATAATAGTGTATTAGAAATATCTAATATACAATGCTGTATTGTGTATTAGATTTTAAAGTTTAAAATGTCCGTTTTCAATATAACAGATATTATATTCGATGTAGTTAACTAGATTTTAAGAAGTCTTAGCTTAGATTTTTCAATTTATCTTGTATTTTCTAATTTAAATTGGCAAAGCTTACGTGTCGTGAGAGATTTTGAAGTGGCAACATTAATGTTGTATGTTATGAATTGTAAATCGCATGGAATGTAGACTGTTCTATGAAAACATGCTGTGACTAATCATTTTATGTACTTCAAATCTGATTTGCATCGTTTATTTGTTAGTTATACGTATATTTTTGTACTAAGCATAAATTCCTATATACGTAGAGTAAGTAAATAAGAGTTGTTTAAAACATGGAGTCCCATACGTTGCTTCCAATGTAATGTATTCACGTATTATATACAAACTGTCGTAAATGAACGATTTTTTGAATTTTATGTGTTTTATTTTCACCCTTTCCTAAATCTTACATTCTAACCAAAGAAAGCAAAGTTAGTAATAATATAATTATCACTGTTTTATTACGTAAGTACGAAAATTTTTCATTAAGATGAAAGAAAAATAAATTTTCATTCAATTAAAAAAAATCAAGATGAATGAATTGGTATATTTTAGAAAAAAATTATATGACAGACATATTACAATTTATAACCTACCTACGGTCACATACGGCACATTTTTTGTAAATGACTATTTTATTCGGCCAGTGAAGTATTGGTGAGGCGGTGAGCACTCTATAGGCATTCAAAACTTATTCTTAACAGAAATAGATATAGGGCAATAAATAAAACACGAATTCTCTGAGCCTATTTATTACATCTACATTCATACACTCATACGATTATGTGTGTGTGCGTGCTCGCATACATTTATAGCTTAAAATAATGAGTATTAGAAGTACTAGAGACCATTTATTACAAGAATATATTTAGATTTAAACATTGAATACAATAAAATTTCACTAACACTTACATATAGTAATAGCCAATAAGCAAAAACTATTCTAAACATTAAGCTATAATAAATTTAAATACATCTAGACATATTTTTTTTCATTTCATGACGACACAACATTTCTAGTTAGGCTATAGAGTATAGATTCTTTAAATATCAGCTACATTATATATTTTCCATAATGCTAATTTTGTGAATACTAATTAAAATAGATTTACTTTGCGATACAGTTTAGAATTGTTGAGTGAAGATCTACTTGCCACCCTGGCAGCATGGCTTGTTGCCTGAAACAAAACACATGAAATTATTTCAAAATTTGCAAAATAGAAATAAAAAATTGAATTGAATAATTTCGAGTAGATATATTTAGGTAGCTAGAACTAGAAACAGTGTTGCTTTATCTACAATTTAAAATGACACATCTTCAGAGTTCAGAAGAATGCAGAAAAATAAACTTTACTCTAATTAGGATTCACTTTGCCTAATATATCGTAGCCGTTTATATTATTGTAGGTTTTTTTTTCTAGCGGGAACCTGCAGCTTCACTAATCTTTAAATTATCGATTTCTGTACCAAATCATGCAGTTCCGACATTGAAGTTCCGATTGGATTTCATAAGCCGCTTTATACATGAAAGAGTAATACTTATAACATCCTCACAAGTCACATAGTCTTACCACATTGTAATACTGTGGTCTTACGTTTATAAGTAATATTGGTAGGATAAGTAATATCAATTAAATAACATGGATCTTAAACTAGTATTGTTAAGAAAAGTAATACTAATAAAATGATGATATATGATGATGAATGAATAATTTTATATCTCACCATCGCCGCACGCGCAGGTGGGGCCGCAGGTGCATTGCGCCCCGCAGGCGGCCTTCCCGCCGCTGCATGTACCTGTTGCACAAACGTTATTTGAAAACATTGTACTTTTTCACTATCTAAAATTCATATAAATTGGTTGGTACATACTACATATACATATACTATTTTTGAGACAGAGAAATGATAATAATTTAGTAGAATTAGAACGATGATAAAAGACACAGAAACTAAGGTTTTACGAAACAGGTATATTGTTGTCAGATGATTATTATTTGCCTTTTAAAATGAAGATATTTGTTATTAAAATCAAGCATCTGAGTTACGAATTACGAGGAAAAATCTCTAATTAATAACGAAATTTTTCATAAAGCTACAAGGCTTAGGACTGCTGTCTGCTCGTCCCAAGGAAGGCTATAAAAACTCATACGTCAAAGTAGCAATCGAGTTGAGTTTAATGATATACCGATCATTTATTCTATTTTTACGAAGCCGGGATGTGGACCGGTTCTACGCCTTGGTAAACTCGGGTTTTATCAATTATCATCTTTTTATACGAATATTATAGCCAACAAAGATAGTAAGTCGTTAACGTGAAAATTGGTATAATTTATAATGTAAATTGAATTGTAAAGGTAGATAAAATTCGTTGTTTTTATGCATTAACATCGTTGATTTGAATAGAAATGCAATTTAAGGATTTGTTAGTTATTAAAACTAATGAAATATTTCTTTTATGAAAGTCCCATCCCATGGGCCGCGAATTGAAAAAAAAAACCACATTCCATCTGAATGAGATGAGCCATTTCACAGTGGTAAAATGTAGCGTACATATACCACTTCTTTAAGAGTTAATTAGGCTAATTAACTTTTTTGTAATAAATTATGGATTTGGATACCAACCCGTAAAGAAAACACATGTACTTAGGGCGTACACAAAATATTAATTTTAATCCATTTTTTTTGTTTACACCAAATAAATACAAAACTATTTCTATACAATACCTACAATATTAAATATTTTTTCCAATATACTTTTCTTAAAACTGATAGACGACACCAACAAATTCCAGCAAGATTTATAAAGAGCTTTTCTATGTTCACATTTATTTATCTACATTTTTGAATAAAATTAATGAATACGTAGACCTGTATTTAAATTTAATTTGAAGTAAATGACCTCTTACTAAATAGGTACCTGATACGTGTAACGAGAAGCATTTCAGGATTTTCTATATATCAAAGCTATACGTGACTGGTTTATTCTATTACTGAATAGAAATTAGGATTTGCATATTTTGAGAAAATTTGATTCTATTTACATATTATACCTAAGTTGATTGACCGACGTGGAGCATACATGAATTAAATTATAAAAATATGTTTATTTACATATCATTGATCTTTAATTTTGTTTGGATCTATGTTGTTTTATTTGAAAAAGGTAATCCATATATTATATGTATTTCAAAAATAATTACGAATGAAACTCTACTTTAGTCGAAACATATTATACCAACGTCCTTGTTAACTTCAATAGGACCAATAATATACCTATGACTTTTTTAATTGGAGAAAAAAAAAATTGCTCTTGATACATAGTTACAAACTTTTTTAGGTTTCATATTCGAGTTTTCTCAAAAAATTATTGATTATCTGACTTTATTTTTTTTAGTATGATAAGTTGATATATTAATTGTAATTGATATTTTATTATTATGTGTGGATTATAATTATAAAGAAAAGAAGGATCGATACATGAATTATTTATGCACACGCACTATCTAATTAGCGCTCTCGATATTATTTAATCACAAAGATACGTAATAATTTTGTTATACTATACGCAAACTATTTTTATTAAATTTTATTTAATTAACGAAATCGGCACACAACTACATGAACTGCAATCTGACCTTAGCTTTAATTATAAAAGTTTTAATGTGATATTATGACTTGTAATAAAGTAGTAAACTTATAAATAATTTCAGCAACTGCGTCATCAAAACCTAGAGCCTGGCAGCCGGTTTTAAACAAAAAACAAAAACCGCGTTTAGGCGCGCGCTGGCGGGAAATTCGTGTTCGAATTTCGAATTCTGATTTTATTTTTAAATTATAGAAAAAAGGTTGCATAACTTACTTTTACAGGAATCACAAGGATCCGGCATCGCGTGCTGGCTGGTTCTAGGCTAGGATGGTTCTAGACTGCAGAGAGAGTGCGCGCGCACCACAGACAAGTCGGGTCAATAACTGAGCTTCGTGGGGGAATCAGACGATCGGTGTTCCTTCACTTGATATAGACTGAGAGATGATATATTTTCATTTATAATGTAGAGCATATAATTTATTTAATACGTAAGTAATTGAATTGGACAATGATAGTCATATATATATTTTTTATATTGTTACAATTTTACAAGCAGAAAGATATTATAACGACATTATATTCTGTATCACCTGTAAACTACAATATTATGTTACGTGATACTTGTTTAGAAGTTAGAACTAGGCGCTCGACAAACCGATAAAAATGAAAACTGCAAAATTCTATGCAATTAAGTGTAATTTTATAAATACCAATAATTAGATAATCAATTCAGATGCTCTCTATTCTCTGACGACATATTTTTTTAGTAAATAATATTATTAAATAGATGATCATATCAATGATATAATGTTTCGAAATGATTAAAATTATAAAAATGCTTTTCAAAAAGATGTCAAAAAGGCACATTTCAATCTCTGAAATATCATTGAAAATTACTTCAAAACTTTCCATGACCTTGAAATTGAAAAACAAACAAATCACCAGCTCTGAGCGCAATCGAGATGGGTAAACAACTTATAAGTTGAAGCTTGAAGCTACAATAAAGTGGCCATAAACAAAAACGCCGACCGGTCCCTTGCCTAATCTCTAAGTACGTAGGAATGTAACTATACATCATGGCTTTTTTAATATGTATTTAATCAATATTTGAAATGTATATTCACTGCATTATGAATTAAAAAAGGAGGTAATAGGTTCAAACTAGTAGTATCCGCGACTTCGTTAATCGAAATCGGTTTAGCCGCGATAGTGTAACAGATTGACAGACAGATTTTAGCACTGTTTTATCAGTACGCGTAAGGAGTGAGTACGGACTAGGGATTTTCCGAATTTCCACACAATAATTTACAAGAAAATTCTGAGAAAACCATGAAGGAAAGCTTCTTGCTTGTTGATTTTTCCTGCCTTCAAAAACATTTCTGGTTATGTCTCATGATATTTTATAATATTAAAATAAACAACATAAATTATGGTTAAACAAATAGGTATTTTCAACGCCATATTTACTCGTCATCGCGGCAATTACGTTTTTTATTCGAAATGAATCACAAAATTCAGAGCAAAGACCTTTTGAGGTGAGTTTGGCCTTCAATCTTAAAATTTTGTTAAGTTTTTTCTCTTAGTTTGATACTTACGATAAAATGGAAGAAGCAAAAAATGTAATAATTTTTTATTTATACGAAAGCAGCCTAGCGTTGCCAATTATTAGGTAAGTAAAAAAGATAAGTCGTGACGATGGATTTTTCCTCTTTTCTATTCGTAAATGATCCATTGAAATGTTACATTTTTTAGCCCTAACCTTGCATTTTTTAGAGGACGCAATTTTGTTTTTTTGATGTGTAGGGGGGGTCAGTGTGAAGCTAAAACCAAGTTTGTGGGGTCGCCACCCTTGTCCCACGGCCGCCATCTTGAAAATAGCGGTTGAAATGGTTTTTACGATATATCTCTTAAACTATTTAACTGATAAAAAAATATCGTTAACATTATTTGTTGCAAATTAAATTCTCTACAACTTTGGTGTAGTAACTTTTAGTCGTAGAACTATAAATAAAAAAGTTATAAGCGAAAATGTTCAGAAATTAGAGCCATTTATATTTTTCAATAAAACTTTTTTTTATTATTTTACGAAGAAATGATATCAGACCATTTTTGTAGATTGTTTTTCGAGGAACAACTTTTCCGTACAACATTTTTTCATAACGTCAATAACTAAGGTTTTACAGCGCTCTGAAGTGAGTACTATTTTTCAGTACTCTTAACTATACATATATTGGCTATTGGCTCTTTTCTCATACTCCAGAACAATAGAAGCACACTGCAGAACATTTCAGACCTTTTTTTTTTTTTTTTTTTTATAGTGGGGAAATCTTCCAAAGATACCCACGGCCCCCGGGGAAGGAGCCGTGGGTTATGTCGGATTCTTACCGACTAAAACCCCACTGTGTTCCGTCGAGCCGCTTTAATGATGGGGCCGCGGGTATTTGTTAGAATTCTTCCGCGACCCCCTCGGCGGCAGCCCATCTCCAGGCCAGGCGCAAGCCAAGAACAGGAAAGGTGGTTTGCCTGCTCTTCCCTCCCGTTGGCGGCATGAGCGGAACACGTCTCAAGTCGCCTCACCGCACCGGACGATGGATTACATTCCCCGTTCCACCGCCCGGCGCCTATGATATATAAAAAAGCTAGATACGTTACCCGCTCTCTATTTTGGCAAGAAAAAACTCAGCTAAGTGCCCGAGTTTCACTTAGTCACGCACCATTCAGCGTCGTGGCTGGACGTGTTTTTTATATTTTAATCGGCAGTTGTTATTACGAAGTACATGAGTGAGACATGTATTATGTCTCGTGCGTGAGAGTGAAAGAGAGAACAACTGTATTGGTGATAATGCGTTAGTAAGTAGGTATGTATTAATTACGCTGTTTTTTAGTGCAATGATGTTGGCGTATGCCGCGTCTACTAGTATAATAGGTCATTGCCCGGCGCCCTTCGTCAAGGAGGCACGTTGCGACCGTGTAAAGCGGCCGCAACACGGCGACGACGCCCAATAAGACGTCTGCGCCGGATCGGGTCCGCGTGAGGATCCCTCTCGCGCACCCGCTCTGCCTCCTCTTTCTGCGAGATCACGCTCTCCGAGAATGCGATCACCGCACGCCAGGATCTGTCGCCATCCACCATTGCACGAACAACGGAGGGTAGAGAGAGATCCGGCCCGATTATCGCGACTAAGCGAGCACGGGGCTCGGCCCACGCGGGGCACACGGCAAGAGTGTGATCTGCCGTGTCCTCCGAGAACATTTCAGACCTGCTTTTCGACGTAAAAAAAAGTCGCGCTTCCAGACTCTACCTCCTGGGTGGTGGGGAAAAGATTCAATAATTAATTATTAGTGATATTGCAAAATTAATTATTAAAAATATTATAATAACAAAAAAAACCATTACTGATGACAAATTATTATTAGTACACACATAATATAAGTATACTGTATAGTTCAGAGTACTGAAAATTAGTACTCACTTCGGAGCGCTGTAAAACCTTAGCTATTTAATTAATGAAAAAATGTTGTATATAAAAGTTGTTCCTCGAAAAACAATCTACAAAAATGGTCAAATATCATTTCTACGTAAAATTATAAAAAAAAGTTTTATTGAGAAATATAAATATCTCTAATTTCTGAACATTTTCGCTTATAACTTTTTTATTTATAGTTCTACGACAAAAAGTTGCAGGATCAAAGTTGTAGAGTATTTAATTTGCAACAAATAATGTAAACAAATTTTTTTTATCAAATAAATAGTTTAAGAGATATATCGTAAAAACCATATCAACCGCTATTTTCAAGATGGCGGCCGTGGGACAAGGGTGGCGACCCCACAAACTTGGTGATAGCTTCACACTGACCACCCCTACACATCAAAAAAATAAAATTGCGTCCTCTAAAAAATGCAACCCCAAATGTAACTTTTCAATGGACCAAAATGACAGCCTAACTTTTAAATCATTCTATGTTATCTTTGGTAAATGTATTTGAATATTCATCATTATCAATGTTGTTTGAATATAAAATAAAAGGTTTAGGCACTTTATAGGCATTATATTATTAGGTGTCATGGGAAAAACCAGGAAATATCACCGGCATCAAATGACATTAAATCATATCTTCTGCTAATTATATTCTCTCATTTTTTATTTTCTCATTAGACTGTCTTATTCATTTAAATTATAAAAAATTTAATATAAAATAAAAACTCACTTTAAATTGAAAAACTGTTTAATACAATTAAGTACTAGTTATTCTTAATCCCAAAAAACAACGTTTGAAAGTTTACAAGAAATAAATAATCCTAAATAATTAATTAGCAGATAATAAATTAAATTAACATGTTAGCGATGAATAATAAATGTTAACACAATAAATAAACTTAACGAGGTCTTAAAAACTAGAAGTTTCTGTATGATGTGCTTTAGATAATTGCTGTTGGTGGAATAATTATATAAGTGCTATATAAACCGATCTATAACTATCTTAATATATATAAATCTCGTGTCACAATGTTTGTCCTCAATGGACTCCTAAATAAAATTCGCACACCATGTGCAGTTCGATCCAACTTGAGAGATAGGATAGTTTAAACATGTAGGTACCACGGGCGAAGCCGGGGCGGACCACTAGTAGTTATATATATCTTTGTATAAACTAATTGGTAAACTTAATTGTTTATTATAATTTATAAGCAACACTATTTGCGATTATATTTTCAAGTATTTTGACCATTATACCATTCAAAATACTTTTTAAATCGTTCTTCTGAAGGGGCAATCACAACTTTAACAATTATTATCACAGGTTCATATCACGATCATTTTTACTTTGATACACATTTTAAGTTTTATAAGTACTTTAAGTGATGACTACCTACTGTCTTTTATATTATTCAATTTGTTACACATACACCTTCCGAAGTCCACCAAATCTCAAACTCAAATGAAAGAAACCATTTAACATTATCGAGTCCTTTTAAACTTTTAGTCCGTCTTCAAATGCCGTCTAGACTTGACCATAAACTCAAACTCAAACTCAAACTCAAACTCAAACATTTATTTATTCAATTAGACTTCTTCGAGAAGCACTTTTGAAACGTCAATACATATTTTTAACATTTACCACCGATTCGGAAAGCAGTATCTATGGAGAAGAATCGGCAAGAAACTCCATAGTTGCTCTTTTAAATCATTTCAGTATTACAATTTAATTTTACAAAATATGTAAGTAACTGTACGTATATATCATAATATGCCAAAGAACTGTCCTGTGGTTTTTACGCGACAACCCTCCATGGGTTTTTATCTTCCATAAATTCCTTAATGCTGTAATAGGCTCTCTGAACTAATACGTTTTTTACATAATTTTTAAATTTAGCACTACTAAACTCTTTAATACTATGAGGAATTCTGTTGTAAAAAAGTATACCTTGGCCCATAAATGAATTTTTAACTTTAGCTAACCGGTAAAATGGCATTTCAATTTTATTTCGGTTCCTTGTGCCATAACGGTGTCTATCTCCTACTCTTGTGTGTAAGTCTGCGTTTTTGTGTACATATAAAATATTATTAAATATATACTGTGATGGTACTGTGAGGATACCAGTATTCTTAAAGAGATCTCTTAGTGAGTCCCTAGCACGTAAATTATATATAGAGCGTATGGCTCTTTTCTGTAATATAAATATAGTTTCTATATCTGCAGCCCTGCCCCATAGCAGAATTCCATAGGACATAATGCTATGAAAGTAGCTAAAATAAACCAATCTAGCCGTGTCTTCATCGGTGAGATGCCTTATTCTTCGAACTGCATATGCAGCTGAACTAAGCTTAGCAGCGGTGGTGGCAACATGGGCCCCCCATTGTAGCTTCTCATCTAGTGTCAAACCAAGAAAAACAGTAGAATCCACAGGGTATAATACCTCCCCGTTTAAAATAATATCCCTTTTCACCTTTTTTACATTTGGAAGGATAAATTCAACACAATTTGTTTATATAAGTCTCCGTATCATAAGTCTCCGTAACACAGAATAGCATATCCAGAATATAATATATAACTTGGAGTCCGTATTGATTATCATATAAGTTGCTAAGACAGCTACCATGATGCCGACAGCGTTGAAGACCAGCTGCATTCTGTTGGAACTCTTTTTCTTTTTGCAGAGACACTCAACTGGTTGGGCCTCGCATGGTTGGATTGAGTGTGAATCTGAAAAGATGGACAAACTATAAATATAAATTAATATGGAGCACTTATAAATGAACTTACGAACTTAATATCTGAAGGAAATTAGTATGCTGTTTTAATGATGGCTCTTTTATAAAAGAGTAGAGTCCTGTATATTCTGTAGTAGAGATTAGAGTGAAAGACTCTTTATAAACATATTTTAGGAAGTTAGATAGTGAAAAATAATATCTATTTAAATAAAACAAGATAAATAATATGAATAACGTACAAAAGGTATGTTGATATTTTGTACAATGGATTGTATAGTAGGTAACTGAAACCTAGTTTCATTAGTTTTGGTATTAAAGACTACTTACTATAAAAAATTCACGAATTTTATTTGTATTATGAGAGATAGGTACGTGCTGAATGCTATTTAAAGCTCATGAGTGTTTCAGCCATTCCTTATATCCTTCCAACACAATCAATATCCTAATAATACACATAATATTGTTAGGATATTGATTGTGTTGGATAAAACTTAAACAATTATGTATTACGAAAGTTATTACGAAACCGATACGTAGCGAAAAAAGAAGGGACTTATACAATGAGATATAGTTCCCAAAAATGTTAAAAGAAACTTTGATTGGATGTTAGAAATCTTTAACTTGTATCGAGTTATTAACTCATTAATTTGAAAATCATACTATGAATATAATATACCTAGGAGATAGTAAGGAAACAAAAAGTTATGTTAATAGCAAAATATGATGAGGTGAAATTGTAAACTATAATAATAATTATACCTGACATAGTATCACAGATAGTAGACATTGCGTAGCGGTTTTCCGGAATAGAGTGTGGGTGATAAAATTAATTTTACATTTAAATATTGTCACCAAAGAAGAGGCGAAGGTTTTGTCGCAAAAAAGTAGGAAATCGCGATGCGTCTCAGGGATTTTTCCGGTGCAATCAAATAGTTTAATGGTGCATAAAATGATTGAATGGGCTCAGAAGGTCTTAGGCCTACCTTTTGTGTAAAAAGTGTACCCATAGGTCAAACATCTTTTGTGCTAACTTTTTATATAAGTACCTACCTAATTGAAATACCAACTGGTTCACAAAGCCAAGTACATACTTTATGCAGTAAATATATCCATGAAAATTTGATTATTTAAAGTTCAAATTAATGCAATTATTTTCATGATATATGAATATCATTTAAATTTTAAGATGAAACGTACCCTGTAGCTTATCTCTCGTGTAATTTCACATTATCGCGTCGCAAAAATCCTTCTATGCTCTACCCAAGTCCCAATCTCAAGTTTGTTTTTTTTTAAATAACCAACATGCCTGTTAAATATCTCGAATTTTTTATCAGTCGATGCAATTTAAATTTTGTGTAACTATTAAAAAAAAGTGTACCCATAGGTCAAACATCTTTTGTGCTAACTTTTTATATAAGTACCTACCTAATTGAAATACCAACTGGTTCACAAAGCTAAGTACATACTTTATGCAGTAAATATATCCATGAAAGTTTGATTATTTAAAGTTCAAATTAATGCAATTATTTTCATGATATATGAATATCATTTAAATTTTAAGATGAAACGTACCCTGTAGCTTATCTCTCGTGTAATTTCACATTAACGCGTCGCAAAAATCCTTCTATGCTCTACCCAAGTCCCAATCTCAAGTTTGTTTTTTTTAAAATAACCAACATGCCTGTTAAATATCTCGAATTTTTTATCAGTCGATGCAATTTAAATTTATAACTATATCGCTTTTCGCTATAATGTTAAATAAATTTTACTTATTTAGATTTTTGTGAAAAACTGAATTTAAACTTTCATTGGTCTCTGAAACTTAATTGTAAACACTATATCATTAGCTCTACTTTCTTCTACCCCATTGAGTAAAACTATAATTTAATTTCCAAAAATGATCAACTTCTATCAACCACAAATACTTTTATTTAGTTTACAGTAAATACTCAGATATTCGTCAAAGTTTTTCAGCCTTGCTCTCGATCTTGAATGGTTTTTGTAGATTTAATCTAGTATAAAACACAGTGCAAGCAATGCTATTGCATAGTTTTGATAAGACTGTACATCATGCCATCCCCCTGTGAGCCGTGCAAAGGTAAGTTGTATAAAACAAATTTTTAAGAAATTACTATTATACTATACTATACTATTAGGCTCTTGAATTTTCAGATCTGCTTTTTTTCGGTGAGATTGTTATAAACAAAAATTAATAAGTGAAAAGTTGTAGAAGTTAAAATAATAGGTAGGTATGCTTGATTTGAAAAGTCAATATATAATATTATTGTATTTGTATAGGACGATACCACTTTTATTCGTGTGTGCTGAGATATTGTTTTAATAGTTCCTTTAATACAAACAAAGCCCGAGGAGTGACTTTTCACCAGTATGTTTCTGTCGTGGCCATATCGCAAATTTGCACATTTCATGATATGACTGGCCATTTCACGAAATGGTCGCATTTCGTGAAATGGCCAATTTAGTTTGGCCACATCATGATGTGGCTTGAGCAGATCAATGATAAGAAATCGTTTCACGATATGGCCAACTAAACGCGCGGTTTTTTCATGAAATGATCAAAATTATTTGATCATATCGTAAAATAGTTACATTAATCATTGGTAGAGGCGCTGCAAGCTCTGTGTTTATGTGATAAGATGGCGGCCGCTGGCGAAAATTTAATTATTCGCAGTTAAAAACTTCATAATTCGTTTAATAACAATATGAAGAAAGTCATAGCAAAGAATTTACGACGGTTCGAGTACTATGGAAAATGTGGATATCTTATATGTATTGAAGAAAAAATGCGTCTTAAATAAAATAATTTAAGACGCATTTTTTCTTTTAGGATATATATTTATATATCCTACTATAGTAGGTATTATAATTGTTTGTTTTTTAAAAAGCGATCCGCTTCTGGCACTCGCCGGCCGCTGCAGCGGCACGCTCGCTTTGCTCGCTCGGCTCGTGCGTTGTTTATCAAAGTCTAACCTAACCTAACCTAACTGTTTTTTATTGCAAAAACGATTCGCTTCTAGCATTCGCCGGCCGCTGCCGCGGCACTAACTTAAATGACATTAAACAAGTTTTTAGAATATTCTGAATTTTAATATTTTATGGACTCTTTATATTTTATACGATCTGGCCAAATGTGGATGGCCAAATCGTGAAACGTTGACGATTTAACGATCTGATCAAACTATGTTGGCCATTTCATGAAATGCGACCATTTCGTGAAATGATCGGTCATATCATGAAATGAGCAAATCTACGATATGGCCACGACATTTCCATAATATCAGTAAGTCATGCATTTTACTAATATTGTTATCATTTTGCGATAAATCACCACGCGTTCTGCGTTTCGCGCCATTTTCATAGACTAACACATTTCTGTACGCACAGACGTGTCACGTGACACTATCGATGAGTCTGTTAAAAAAATGTACTACTAGGAAAGATTACCGTGGTCTAGTACCTAAATATTTAACTATACTTTTACCCGACTACGCAAAGTGAAACGGTAGGTTATATTAATTAATATTTCCATACTGTTTAGTTTTAATTCAACTAGTTTATAGGTTTCCGCGGCACGGCCACGAAAAAACAGAGGCATGGATTAAATTTGTTCAAAAAAAAACCCGTAGTGAGGACACATGGTTACCATCAGAGTATTCACGTATTTGTTCTATTCATTTTATAGGAGATGACAAATACACAGGACAGGCCAAATATATTACATAGTTTAATATAAAATCCTCTTTTTATTAATTCCCTAGTATCAGTACCACCAGATAGTACCGAGTAAACTGATTGCACAATGTGTCGCATCTGCGTGCATTGCTTAATGTTTGAACTCGGAACCTCGCCCCGCTATAAGTGCCGCGCGCAATGTTTTTGTTTGGAATAGCCACTCTAGTACGTAGTACTGTTAGTAACTCAATGGTACCTGTTTTATTTTCTATTTGAAAATATGTAATTAATTCATCATTTCTCTATTCTAGAAACCTGCCAAGAAGGTGCCTGTGAAGACAAGTGCGCTTGCAAGGAAAAGGGCTGTGATGATTGTTCTGCTTCTGGTAATTAAAAATTTAAATTTATGTATATTTTGATAAAGCTTTGCAACTTATGTAATATTTATCCTAATTATCATAAGGATGTCATACAGTATTCATGATTTGTTACGAATGGATTACATACCTAATTAATTGTAAATTAGTTTTATCTAGACGCTGAAATATAGGTAATATTTTTTATAATAATTATCTATTTATTGAAACTAATAAAGTATTTGTAAAGTACATTACAATACATAGAGCCAAATCAAATTTTCATCTGTACATACACATCTATGATAGGATATCATCGCTCTACAATAATGTAATTAATTCGAAAGAATAGAAGAATAGAAGCTGAAATATTACCCACTTATCAATTTCATATTTTGTGAAACTACTGAAATATTTGTTAAGTATATTAGAGTACATAGAGCCAAAACAAGTTTTCATCTCTATATACTCTCTGCTATGTTAGGATATAATCTTCTCTCTACAACAATTTACAATTAATTCCTCTTTAATATCTTCAGGTGGTTGCTGTTAATCAAGATGGATAGAGCTGATGCAGGCCAGCGCGGCTCCAGAGCCACCAAGATCCTGGAAGCTTTTTTCCCAATTTCTTTTTCTGTTGTGTTCTTGATTACTATTGTTCTGTTTTACTGCTTAATATAGTTTTGTTGAACATAGACATTGTATTATTACTAGCTTACCGCCCGCGGCTTCGCCCGCCTTGACTAAAACCTAATAAATTATATACTAAAACCTTCCTCTTGAATCACTCTATCTATTAAAAAAACCGCATCAAAATCCGTTGCGTAGTTTGAAAGATTTAAGCATACAAAGGGACATATAGGGACAGAGAAAGTGACTTTGTTTTTATACTATGTAGTGATGTTGTCATTACCCTTGTCTTATTAGTAAAATTATGTGGTATGCAAATTATATAAATTATAAAGAAATATTGGACAATGGACGGTGTTCAGTGCTGAGACCAAAAGAGAGACAGATTCGAAATTCTGTGATAACTAGATGAGTAATGAGAATATATTTCTTAACTTTACAAGTATTATATGTGAGAATCAGAAGCTCTTTAAACTACATCGAGTGTTAAACTAGTTGACAACCCGGCTTCGTCCGCGGTACTTAAACATATAGCCTTTAGCACTCAGGCATCATGTAGATATTCAACGTTGAAATGATTTTAAAAATCGATCCAGTCGTATGTTTCAAACATACACACAAACAAAATCTTCAGCCTTATACATATATATACCTAACTAGCTGTGACCCGCGGTTTTACCGGGTTTGCTCCGCTTCTATTGGTTGTAGGCGGTAGGCCGTAGCGTGATGATATTATAGCCTAGACTCTAGAGCCTTCCTCGATAAATGCGCTTTCTAACACTGAAATAATTTTCAAATCGGACCCGTAGGTTAGAGTATATATTCTAAGCGCTTATCTCAGGAAATACGCTGAAATTTTTTATAATATTAGAATAGACAATGTAGATAGATGTGACACTTTGTACATACTACATCCTAAGACTACATCATACAAAAGAGGTATCATCAATTTATATGAAATTGGATTCACAGTTTGTGTAAAATAAAATCTATATAACATATACTTTTTTGTAGTGAGCACGGTTAGTAGTAAAGAAAGTAAGTACTTAGGTAACACCGAAACTCGGATTCTAAGCCGTGTAAGTAATAAATATAAAACTATATACTTATATATGGTTTTTTATACAACAGCTTAATAGGTATTAGGTAATTGAAAATATTTTTTATTTCGACAGCTTTTTAATATTACTGCAAAATAGGTACCGACTTATACCTAACAGGATAATAGACGTGCATGCGCACAAAAATAATATAACAAATTATAGAGTTATCAGAACTAAGATGCTGATTGCACGGAAGTGCGGGTTTTCAATTTCGATCAATGAATGCTATTGTATACAGTCTGTGTCTGATGTTTCCACTGGCTTTTCTTCTGCCAGATGTTTTAAAGCTTATGAATTGATATTACTTTGTTGTGACATTGCTCTTCTATCTTGACCATTAATGAAAACAAATCTTATATATAAAAATGAATCGCAAAATGTGTTGGTAAGCGCATAACTCGAGAACGGCTGAACCGATTTCGATAATTCTTTTTTTTATTATATTCCTTGAAGTACGAGGATGGATCTTATGTAGAGAAAACGTAAACATGTACCACGGGCGAAGCCGGGGCGGACCGCTAGTAAATAATAGATGTAGATCAAGCCACTAGCAACCAACTAGCCACGTCCAGTACGCTCTTTTGATCGTAGTGAGACGTTATAAACCTTCCACCATGAATGAACTATCCAACACAACAGAAAATAAAAAAATAATTTCCATTCGAAGCAGATGTTTCATGTTCCTGAGATGCGCATGCATATCATATGATACATTCTCTTCTAAGCTTGAAAATTTATTAATAATATGCAATTAAAAAACTACAGACATTAGCGTCTATAAAAAAATGTAATAATGTACTTATATTATGCATCGAGATTTAAATGAGGGATCTAATTGTGTTGTTCTATTTAACCAGGGGTAAAAAATATACAGCAAAATTGTATCTGTGTGTTGTACGGTTTATTTTCAACAAAAATCCATAAAACATATACGCTTATTTATTTATTCTGAATCTAATGCAGTGATGAAATTAGCAGCAACTACCTGTAAAAGAAAATATTTGTTAGATTAATTTGGTCCTCTTTTTAACACTTTTTTTATTAGTCTGTATTTATGAAGAAGAAAGAATTTATTAAATTTATTTTAAGAAAAAATTCATCGTAAGAATTCTCAGCAGACACAATATAAAAAGTATATAACTAGTAGGTACTACTTAAAACTAAGTTAATTTTTTTTAATCCATATGTTTATTGAATAATACAGTTTAAAACAACAGGTACAATGGGTACACATCATTTACATATTTGTATTTATGTAGTGTGTCAAGTATTTTACGCATTACAATTGTAGGAAATTTAAAGCTAGAGCAATTTGTAAGAACTCACTAGGGGAGGAACAGTCATTGCAGTTTGTATCACAAGAGCAGTTATCATTGCAGCTGGTGCCTTCCTTGCAGGTGTCTGAAATACAAAAAATAAAATGAATATCCACTTAAATATCATGATTATATGTGACGTTTTGCGACTGCTCTATACAAAATTTGGGTCTGTAACTATAAGTTATAAATAAATGAGCTGTTGAAAGTACTAGTAACAGAACTATAATAGAATATCACTGATACGCTTTCAAAAATGTCTATAGTCAAGAAAATTTTATTTGCCTATGCGAACAAATGCGTCCGTAAATATGACCGCATGATATTATATTATGTTTATTTTATATACAAATAAGAACCTAATTACTTAGATCATGGAATTTCAAAATAATACATAGTTAATCGATTAAAATGCCTATACAATCTAATCACAGACCTCGATACAAACAAGAATTACTATATACATTAAAAAGAAATAAAAATCTTACCCTTGCATGGTTCACAGGGAGCAGGCATGTTGCGTCTTTGGTATTATATTTTTGGTATATATTTACTTGAAAATCTGAAGTGTTATATAAAATGAATCTACGTTAATTCGTTTATATAGTAATAAATTGTAAAGATTCTATCGAGAGGAACTGCAAGGCTAAGGGCATTTGATTCTTTGTTATGTTTTTTCTATATATTTACCAATTGCATTTTTTAGAAAACATAAAGTAAATTGAAGGAAATTTTGAGAAACTTAAAAAGTTTTGCTACATTTTAAAACAAAAGAACAAACATTAAAATTAAAAAAATATATATATATATTTCTGTCCAATGTTTCGAATGTTAGGACGAAACAAATAAATCGGTTCAGTTCATAGAGATAATATGTACTATGGTTCAGTTTGATCACTTTGAAAATAAATCATAAGTTTCAAAATTCATTGTTACGTTGAATAACGCAGATCGAACGTTTAGGTACATGGAAATGTTTCCAAAATTATATTACCCATTTAATATTGTTGTTTGCCTATGTAAATAAACTGATTGTTTATTTAGCTGTAGGAAACTATTAGATACTAATCTAATGTAGGTACCTACTAGATAAGATTGCATACGATAAGAATTGTTTACCTATATTTGATTTACTTTCTATAGTGGATGTTGACGTTACAATTCATGAGTGTTTTGTTTATGAATAAGTAAAAAATAACAATTATCTTAAAAAATAACAATTATTATCAATAATATTATCAATATAATAATAACAATTTTTATAATATCTCCCTGTACCCGTCGGTACCTACAAAAAAAAAAGAAGCTTGTTTCTTTATAAACAGACAAAAAACCTTTCGAGCGTGCCAAAACCAATTTGTTTTTTACTTTTTCTTGGAACCCCGATTACTTGAACAAATATTCCAGTTTTCACTATAACCTGATGGATAATATTATATTTGTTTATTTGTAAATCAATCGGTCACGATTCATTAAACAATTCAATGACAAATCTTTTTATTATTTAAAAAGATTTGATGCTGGAGTATAATCAGAATTGACTGTGACGGATTATTGAGATCATTTGTAAAAGTTGAAACAAAATATTTGGAATCATCATAAGAAGTTTTGATAAAATGTTGATATTTGATCAAAATAATAGTAAGTACCTATTAAAAATCTCTAAATATTACCATCTCTAATGCAATTGTATATGTAATTACATAGAATTAATTGCACTAAATTTATATGCAATAATACTTACTTAATAATGGTACCTAGTTTAATTTTTGAGTCAAGTATTTTTTTAACTTCTTTTAGAAAAGATTTTCAAACAAATTGGTACGGAATAATGTAGAGTTTGTGTTATTTGTGAAAATGCCTCTAGTTTGATTTTATCAATAGTTAAAAATGGCATCACAATACATTCAGTCACTGCCTTGAACTCAAAATATTTAAACGTTCTATACTTAGAAAATTTCAATCGTCCTTTATTTAATTATTCAATTTCTCTGAGGAATAAACACAATGCAGTTATAGTAATTTATAGTTCACTAAAAAGGAAGCAATTCCCTGGTGGTAAATGATAATAGCGTCAATGATGCGGCATGCCCTTTTTAAGTACCCATGTATCTATAAATATAGAAGAAAGTCAGCTTGCTTATACCCCTGAGGTATATCTCAATACCAGCTAAATAGATTTTAAAGTATTTTGATTTTTTTAGCTATATTTCCCCACTTACAATAAAATAACTGTTAAATTTTTGAAAATTTCACAAAAAATAACGCACATTCATAAGGGTAGAACTGGAGCGAACGAATTGTTTTTTATTTTAAATATTTTTTTAACAGGTTTTTATCCAGATTATGGCAGTGTTTACTGTGATCAAGACGGGGACTCTCAAAATATTAACATAGGTTTGTAATAATTTTCATGATAATTACTAAATATAAATATTTTTACATTTTTGCTCCTTGTTATTCATTTATGTATTTTGTTTTCTAGGTACCTGCGTGAAATAAATCTGAACAAGTTACAATAAAATAATTAATACGAGAAGATCCAAATTATTAATTGCTCAACATTCATTTTCTTAATTTCCCTATATAGTTTATTATTTTCCTGCTAAATAATAAATTTATATTAAATTAATATGAATAAATTGTTGTATAAGTTATAATAATAAACATGTTTTTTATTTTAACTCTAATGTTTTGCAACCCCTTCTTCTCGATTTTCACAGTAATTATTTTTACACCATGAACAATTAAGAATAAAACAAACATTAACAACGAATTAACAGTACTGATACATTTATTCAATTTATACAATAACATAAATAATGCAAATACTTACGATGTATATAACAAAATGAATTACTGTGTAAAAACATGGAAGTATACACCTGCAGGATATGAATCAATCGTAATTTTTAAGTACATAATGAAATGATAAATTTAATTATGATTTTTTTATTGTAAATTAAAATCTATTTCTTGGTGGTGGCTGTGGAAGCGTCGGTCGACCGCTTACAGTTACAGGAACAGGACTTATCGCATTTGCAAGTCTGGCAGCACTGGGTTGTGGTGCATTTGCAACCTATAAGAAAAAAAAATATATTTAGTTACCATACTGTATTTTTTTTAAAGGCACCCGGCATCATAGCGTTTTCGCGCCATATCTGGATTATAGTTCAGACATTTTTGCTTTTTTTTCTATTGTAGTATATTTTTTTTCAATTATTAAAAATTTAAAATACAATTTTTAATTAAAGTCTTAAAATAATAATATTAAAATACTGGTTAATAAATAAATTACAAATAAAATTATAACCATACTGTATTTGAGCCCGCTGCGCGAGCATAGGTACATGTATTATGTAGGTATAGGCCGCTGTCCACTCCATCCAATAAAATATAATTAATTACCTTAGTGCGGGAAGGTTATGTTTTTCGAGTGAATGTGTGTATCATTTATGCTCGTATATTTCTATTTTCTTGGGCCTATACTCTATAGCCACTTGACGAAATTTGAGGTGTCGGTAATCATCAGAATTTTGGTATAGACATTAGCAGTTGGGTCTTTCGTTTTCATGATAATAATAATTCTTGTTACATAAATTCTAATTCAATTCAATAATTAAAGTATTTACAAAACAAAGTATTCTTCAGGTCATATTTTATACATATTATGTACTTTGAAATTACTAAACGCTACTAACTAATTCGGGTTATTGAAATTTAATCCAACGACCAGAAATGTATATCAAGGTAAAACAGTTTCTAAACTTAAGTACATTGTTATTCAAAACACGAAAAATATCCATTTGATATCGTTTTTTGTTATACAAATTTTGTTATATCAATTTTGAGTTAATTGCAATTTTCCAATAAATTTTCCAACAGTCTTTAAATTATCTCTCAAGTACGTACCTATATATTTTATTTAATATTAACTAGTTCCTATGTAAAAAAAACATAACTATTTATTGAGTACCTAATTTACATTTACACATTTTCCATTTTTTGGAATATGAAGGTAAGTTGGTCTATTTATCCTTTCTTAAATTTAAAAATATTTTAATATTATTAAAAAAAAAAACTCTATATCTTATCTATTGGATTGAATTTTAATCCTGAATTTACCAAATGGATGATAAGTCATTAAGTAATAATATTAAGGAGGACGAAAGGTCGAACTTTTGATGATTGCAAATTTTTTAGTTGCTTATAATAATATATAACTCCTTCTTTCGTCTTAAGTTCACGTCCCAAAAAAAATTAAATGCGTAATGTTTTAAATAAGTTTAATTAAATAAATTTTGATTTACTTCATTAAATTCTCCCTAATTACCTATTTTTTTTTTATTATTTCAATAAAACATTTTTTTTTCTCCGATTTACTTTACCGTAATACCGTAATATTTTAATCAAGATTTATCCCGATTCCCGACATTTCGAATCTTCGAATTTAATCAAGTCTTCAATTTGTAACATACTAAAAATAAACCAAAAAAACCTGAAATAAAACTATGTATTCACATTCTACTTACCATCGCCACATCCTCCGCAAGGCATCTTCGTTCAGATCAAAAAACGTGGGAAAAGAAATATACAACAGATAGTATAACTACAATATACTCACAACACGTAGCTACAACTGCATGGAGTGCAGTGATCGCTAATTTATACATGTTCTGTTTATACATGTGATTTTATCGTGCGTTCGGAAACTTTGCACGTATTGTTTATTATTTTTTAATGGGTAGGAAAGTTTTGGGCTGGAAAACAGCGTATTTCGAAGTATTTCGTTATTCTTGGATTAGGCATAGGCATTATTCGACTTCAAAGCCTTAACTTAAGACTATGTTTACAGTTACAAATGTACAAACTAAAGGAAGCTTCACTTTCGCAAATTTCTTACTAAAAAACCCAATTTACCACCTCTATACTACTTTAGAGACATTGACAATATTGTAGAGACTGTTATTGGCTGTTCGTCTTAAACTGTAAGCAGTTTTCAAATTTTGTTTGGGTATTAGGTGCTATTCCGATTATTGTGTATGATAATCAGGAGTTGGAGCTTACATTACTAAACACATATTATGTCGAAGTAAGATATGGAAGTTTAAAGATATGAATCGTTTACTTTACAGGGTGTGAGATGCAAGTTTATTGCAATAAAAAACTAGGTTGTCAAATATGTAAATTGGTTACCGCTATTGAAATTCTTAGATACAGTTGAATATAAAAAAAAGTATTTATTAAGTTTAAATAAACTTAACATAAATTAGGAAACTGGTTGTAAATGCCCATTGAGTCAACACTTATTTCAATAAACTTTTTTTCAATAAAACTATAAAGTCGTTAATAATTATTAAATGCTGAGGACCGATATACTTGCAAAATTTCCGAACTCAATTAGATCCAAGGGATACATATTGTCCTAACCTAATAGACATTTTCCGTTTCAAACACTCCGCTATTCATTGCTCTTTTTCCTTTAACTGTCTTATAGCATGTCTAAGTTAAAAACCAATGTACAGACAATACTTCGATAGTATCAATCGATGTATTTATTATAGGAAATTAGTATAATTGGAGCCGTGTAGTTTGTTTTGCACTCAGTACGCTTGTTGTTGCATCGAATGGAAACGGCTGGAGAATGTTGATAATAAAAGCAATCAAATTAACTGCGTTTAAGATTAGATTGGCTGCGTAATAGGTGTACTTTTTATGTATAACAAGACCACAGGTACAAATATTTCGATGGAAATAACCAAGCCAAACAAACCAATACCCGTTAACTGAGTTTTGTCATTTGATATTTAAGAATGCTAATAATTTGAATTGACTTCAAATTAGATGGATATTTCTTACTTGGTATTGTTGTAATAAATATTATTATTTTAATATTCTAAATTCTTCTACTGTTATAAACTATACTAATATTATAAAGCTGAATTAAGGTGATTGCTACGATCTGTTCCCAGCCAATGTCCCGCTAGATGGCGCTGAATTCTACATTTCTAGTTTATTTGAGTTTTTGCGTAATTGGAAAAGATTAAGGTCGTAGGAATAGTCATGGCGGTTACTGAATATTATATTTTATTGAAATATGTCATATCATTGCCTTAAAATCCACCCAATTCGGTAAAAAAATGCATTATAACATCTGTCATTGCATACAGGGTCGTTTACACACACAGACGTATACAAAAATGATAAAGATTTAAGTCTAGATGGCGTGAATGTAAAACAAGTAGGATTGTTATAAAAATAAAAGTTATATTTGTTGGCGTAAACTATTTTGTTGTAATTTTGGGAAATAAATAATGTCAAAATTGATTACAATAAAACGCAGTTTTATTTTATTACATTACACTATTGTTTTTTTTATCAAAACATGTATTTGAAGTAGCATATACCTATGATATAATATTATGCTAAGAATAATTATTCATACAACAACAAATCTAAAACACTATTTACTATGGAAAAAAACCAGGAAGGTGAAAAAGATATTTACGATTTCGACGCACTCGACTTTTAGTAAAATATAGTAGGTAAAAATTAAACAATGGTAATGTAAATTCTAAACAAACTACTACCAAAATACAATTAGAACAAAAATCATTTGACTTGTTTATTTCACCCAGAGGCCAGAGGCGGCTCGTGACAAAATTGTATAGGTGTTCACTTGAAATAAAACAACGAAAATACAATAGCGTTCGGGATGATTTATTACAAAAAAATGAGCACCACATTTTATAAATGTCTATAACACTAAAAATTACAAAGTACAGGCTATTTCAAAACGAATTCAATGACTAGGTATCAATAATTAGTAAATCACCGAATTTGCATTCGCGAGCGTAGGTATCCATAGTGTTTGTCACTGACGGTCACTGACCTCTATAACTTATAGTTAGAATTTCTGATCCATGCCTATTCACTCAAAACTAATAACACTAATGATTTGTAACAGTAAATTATTTCAATAGGTAGGTATTTGAACATTTCCCAACAAGACGTAAGAATAATTATTCGTAGGTATACAAGATACAATAACAAATCTAATACACTATTTATTATTTTATTATTTACTAGCGGTCCGCCCCGGCTTCGCCCGTGGTACATGTTTACGTTTTCTCTCCATAAGAAGTAATAGCTAGAGAGCTAGCGCAAAGCTACCTGTATGTATTTGACCAGACCTGGATTTTTGTGTGTTGATTCCCCTAATAATACCTACTATACATGAGATGAGGAGTCACTAAGCCCAGAGTGGTGGACGGGGCGCGCGCTTAGGTAAGACAGGTGGAAATTTTTGGCGAACTTTGAAACCATTTGACCACGTCTGCCATTTTGATATTTGAAAATAGATTATTATTACTATCGGAAAATAACAATGGCAGACCATTATCACGCGGATAACATTCTGGCAGACACTTATGAAAGTGCTGAAAAAAATACAATTTTGAAAGTATTTGACCAGATCTGCCATTCATATATTTTATTTATTAGGGTCTTAAAAACTTATTTTCGAAACGGCAGACATTTTCATTGCGTACAGACTTCAGCAGACAACAAAACTTTACAGACTTCAGCAGTCAACAAGACTTAGCTTCTACATGGTCAGATGTATATATGTATTACGTTCCCTGACCTTACATCAATGATTTACTTTATTAATGTTTTTATGGTCATTTACATTTATATAAAATTTATAAATTTGATGATACAAAACTAAATATACATTTGTAAAGAATCTCAAATATAAAGTTGTGTTGCAAATAACAAATCATCATTTAAATATTTAGTTTATTTCTTTATTTAAGAAACAATTAACAATTACAAAACAACATAAAAAAACACGCATGCATTTATTGAAATGTTCATTCATCATCACTATCGTATGGCGTTGTGTGACTCGTCTTCATAATCCATTGAATCGGATTCTGTAAAAGTAAAACGTAAATTATATAATAAAAGAAATGAGTAAAGTCAAAAATAATTATTAAAGAGTTAATCATTATAAACTTACCTAGTAAGGCAATGCCTTTGATGTCGCACGATGCCGCCGCGCCGCCAGTGTAGGTACTTCTGCTGCTAGGGTTGCAACAAATGGGAAATAAAACAATTGTGATTATTACTATTATGATGTAATCATTTATTCATATGTACATTCAAAACAATTGCGATTATTAAATCTGATGTAATTATTTTTTCATAAATATATAATTATTATTAATTACATAATATATTGCACTGTGAAATATTTACGTATCACTTTATTTTTGATGTTCTTAATTGTCTTTTATAAAATTTAAGTGACGCATTCGCATTGGGATCAACAATCCGATAAGAAAAGAATGGAGACAACATATACATAGCTTTGATTTCAATTCTACAGATACAAAATATACAATCTATCTAAAATGATACAACGGATGTTTCCTGCGTTTTCTCGTCAAAATACCGAAACAACGTAATTATTGTATAGTAGTTGGGCGTGAAAGTAAAAAAACAAATGAAAAGTGTTTTCCATATGATTATTTATTAAATTTACGCGATTAAGAATAATTTCAACGATACAATTTAGTAACCGAGAATTCAGAGGATTAAAGAAAATACCTGCCTGATCATTTTATCAAACTCTAAAAGAATTATGGTTATTTCGCATCACTCGGTTTATTAGTTTGGTAATAATTATTAAAGGTACAACCCTAGCCATTGAGTCGAACGGTAGGCAACACAATATCGACTTTGTGCGGGTACATATGGTACATTTCTTCTTGCTGTGAAGCGTAATTATTATTATTAAGATTTTTTAGGCTATTTTGAATCAGCTGTTCTAATTTAATTCTAGAAATTTATTAAAACGTGATTTTTTTAAAAGTATATTATGAGTTTATAAATACCTCAACCAATAGTTATTGTGTCCTATCCTCATTTCTTTATATCTTGGTAGTTAACTAAAGTGTTAAATTTACATAACCTCAACAACAACATTTACACTGCCACTGCACTAAAACTAATATGGAATCCATCACACAGTCTATTGATCAGATGTTTGAAGTGTTTAACCACAGAATGGATGAGTTCCAAAAGGATCTCCAGACAATTTCAACAGCCCCAATGGGTAGCCCGTCTTCTAAATTAGCGTCTGACTTTACAGTCTTTCGCACATTTGTCTTGACATCACTACAGTGTCTACAGTCTGAGGTTATCCTCCTGAGTAACAAAACAAAAGTACCTACGACGGACGACCACGCTTCGAGTTGCCAAACACACAGCCAAACAACAATAATGAGTAATAAATTGTTTACAAAAAAAACAAGTTTTCCATTTTTCTGTATGAGTAGACAGAACTTCAAAACGCCACCTGCTACGGTTTATATTATGAACGATGGTTATAAAAATAAAAGTTATATTTGTTGGTGTAAACTATTTTATTGATCAATAATTTTGGAATTTAAAACTGTCAACATTGATTACAATAAAACGCAGTTTTATTTTATTACACTATTGTTTTTTTATCAAAACATGTATTTGAAGTACCATATAATATTATGCTGATCCAAGCATTTTCACTCAAAACTAATATCACTAATGATTTGTAAAAGTAAATTATTTCAATATACATTTCATAACCAACAAGTAAGAATAATTATTATTATTCCTACCTACAACAACAAACCTAAAACACTATTTACTATGGGAAAATAACCAGGAAGGTGAAAAACATTATATTACCTATTATTTACGATTTCGACGCACTCGACTTTTAGTAAAATATAGTAGGTAAACATAATATTATGGTTTTGATTTTTGCTACTAGTATAAGAAAACTGCGTGTTCAAACTACTTGTTTGTCTGTCTGAAAATTCGGAAGTACTTTGGTAGTTTACCGATTTATAATAATATTGTATATATCGTTGTTTAAAAAATATTCAAACACAATAAAATATGATATACTGATTTATCACTGGTTTCAGTGATGAACTGATGAGTCAATGTTAGCCACTATACTTTCGTCATACGTGTGTATGATTGATGTGATTTGCAACGTGGTGATATTTCAGAAAAATCACGGGTCAAATTGTCCCACCGAAAATATAACTGCGTTATAAGAATAACTATACCTACGATAAATTATACATAATACAATATAGTCTCAAATGCATACTAGTGAAATATTTTATTTGAATCAATAAAATAAAAAAAAAATAAAAAATAATAATAATACAAAAATAAATTCACAACACAAGAAAATCGCGCGTGACAATGAAATCAAGAACTTTCGAGCCGACGCGACGCGGACGACGAAGGAGCCTAACAAAAGTACCTACAATCATAGGCGGCTCGTGACAAAATTGTATGGCCGTGTTCACTTGAAATAAAACAACGAAAATAGGTACCTACAATAGCGTTAGCAGTACAAAAAAAATGAGCACCACATTATAAATGTCTATTTATACACTAAAAATTATAGAGTATTTCAAAACGAATTCAATTATTATTTAGCAATAATTAGAAAATCCCCGAATTTGCATTCGTGATCGTATTCATAGTGTTTGTCTACACTAATATTATAAAGAGGAAAACTTTGTTTGTTTGTTTGATTGTAATGAATAGGCTCATAAACTACTGGACATTTTACCAATGTTTGCAAGTTTGTGATTACTTTGATAGTTTACCGATTTATAATAATTGTATACTTATATCATTGTTTAAAAATATTCAAACACAATATGATATAGGTACTGATTTATCACTGGTTTCAGTGATGAACTGATGAGTCAATGTTAGCCACAATACTAATCACTTTCGTCATACATGTGTATGAACTATGATTGATGTGATTTGCAATGTGGTGAAATTTCATAAAAATCACGGGCCAATTTTTTGTTTTGAATCCCACCGAAAATACATATATTACTAATTGCGTTATTAGAATAATTAATTACTATACCCACGATCAATTATTACAATTTACAATATAGTCTCAAATGTATACTAGAGAAACATTGCAATTTGAATCAATTAAAATGCATAGCATACAAAAATAAATTCACAACACAAGAAATTCCGCGCGCAAATCATAGCGCGTGTCAATGAAATCAAGAATGTAATTTTATATCAAGCCGACGCGGACGACGACGCCGAACTAAAGTACCTACAGTACCATTTACCTTCAGTGTACAATACAGTTTACAGACCTACGACGGACGAACAATAATGAGTAATAAATTGTTTACAAAAAAAAACATAGTTTCTAAGGTCATTAGTTTTATTTTATTTTATTGTTATTTTCTTTGAACGATTGGAAATGAAATTACTCAATTTTTACACAGAACTTTGATTTATTAGAATTATGCTCATTATGTATAAGATAACGAACGCGAATGCACGACATCTAGCGCGTCAATGTCTAAACATCGCCTTTCGTTTAGACATTGACGCGCTAGATCTGTAATAAGTATATAGTCTATGCGCTAGATGTCGTGCTTTATGTCGTGTTTCGCTTGGCAAAAGTCACGCACACTACTGTAGAAGTGTCAAATTTTTCCGGTATTTTACTGTTGTTTTTCTAAGTAAATATTGTAAATTATTGATTAAAAAGGTCGAACGCGCACACATTTCATTATAGAGAAGTGATAAAATGATTAGTTTTAAAGAAATAGTGTCTGTGTTAAGTGTTTAGAGGTAATCAAAAATGTATGGAGGGACGGTCGGAACATCCACCTTAAACGCGCTAATCTCAGGAACTACTGGTCCGATTTGAAAATTTCTTTCAGTGTTAGATAGACCATTTATCGAGGAAGGTTATAGGCTATAATATATCATCACCCTAAGACCAATAGGATCGGAACACAGACATAACATGTCTGTGGATCGGATCAATGCGGGTGAAACCGCGGGGCACAGCTAGTAATAAGATTAAGGGGCTGACAACACCAAATTGAAGTTATTTGAGCAGTTTTTTAAGAAAAGATATTTATTCTAGCCCACCAAAAAAAATATATGTTAATATTCATCATATTTCGAAGACCGTGGACGGACTCGATACATAATTGGACGAAGTCGGCTCGATAGAAAATAATTGCAAAGATTGGTCTTAAAATCATCATTAAACGATTCTATGTCTTTATTTTTTTGACGTACGGGTCTGCAATTTAAAACACGAAGTCAACATATTCATACCTGAAACTCTAACGAGTCATATTTCGCATATGACCCACACTTTTCCTTAAATCACATATTTTCTTATTATTTTCTTCTACGACCTGGCCCCGCCAAGTAACAGTGATATTGCGCTCTCGTTTGCGCACACTGTCCAATTGTATGGGAGTAAAGGAGAGCGCAATCACTGTTAAATTTGCTCTTAACAGCCCCTTAACACTTAAAATTATTTCATTGCATTGTAACCATGTGTAACCGATCTTTGATAAGTGTACAAACATACAGGCGAAGAATAGGTGAAGCTAAAAAATACCCAGAACATTGTTGAAAATGCCAGAAAAACGAAAGCCTCAACTCCTAAATCAGAAAACAGAAAAACTAGCTTATTCAAGAACTAGATGGCGATATGTTTATTGCAAGAGTTTATTCTCCTTATTAAAATTAATTGCACATAATACGTTGTACAAATTTGCTCACCTTAAATAATAATTACTTGCGAAGAAAATGAATGAGCGAACACCGTTCCGTCTCAATTTTTTTTCAGTTTGAGGCGAGATGGCGAGAGACGAAACTGCTTTTATTTATTTTTTATATTTTTTTCTGAATTAACAGCTGGGTTTCCACCTTGAACTGCCACAGGCTCTAACCACGATGCCAATGAAGTTGCCGAACTAAGAAACACAAAACTACAAGCAAATACTATACAAATTAGGATATTGACCACTAATAATATCACCATCATCATCATTTGTTTCCACTGTAGAAACAGGCTCCGTATGATAATGTAACGTAATCCATAATGGTGATCACCTGCATGATGCAAAGCTCTACATATTTCAGTTTTGTATGCAGTTCAGACTTACCTATTGGCTATAGCCAACAAAGGTACCTACAAAAAAGGGGAAAGATTAATATCCAGTTGTAAAAAAATTTAGTCTATTTTGAGAAATAATAATGATGTGAAATTTCCAGGAATATCCAGTATCGCCAAAAAATAAAGTGTAATTATTTTCAGCGACATTATGTTTCTGGTATGAAACATTACAATCTTGGGAAAGGTTTTACGGATATTATGTACATCAGAATCAAAATCCATTCAAAATAAAAAAGAATTCCAAGAATTAACGGAAAAAACATCTGAAATTTCGATGATTAATCGCTGAAGACTTCCGAACAGGAAGTACCAGTTTTAATGAAGACGATGATATAGTCATAGTTTATTTTCAACGCGTAGTACAAAGACTTGTGTAATCAGTTTGAAGAAAATAATCATTGAATAATGTCAAATTATCATGAAACGAGATATCGTATCAGATAAACTGAAACAGAAAACACATGCATGTACCTTTATTGATAATAAAGCTACCTTTTACTATTTTTCAGGATGTAACAATTTATGCGTAATACAATTTGAAATATCATGTAATAATATACTTATAAGATGCGTCATAAAATTGCTATAAGTTAATTTTAAGTTAACTAAAACCTCTTAATTATTAATAGAGAAAATAATCAAAAGCGCTGAAACCAGTGGCTGAAACTATCAATTAAAATTCTTGTCGTCAGATAGACATGATGACAGCATGGTATGTTGACAAAATTTATACTATTTTGAAACAAGTAAAAACTTGGGGTATTGGATTAAAC
>CAJQZM010042046.1:66880-84665 GCA_907164665.1 Colias nastes | reverse complement strand
CTCAACTTCTGGTATAATAAAATTTATAAAACGTAATAAATATTAAATTCTCTAGCTCACATCGACGGAAGAGTGTTACCGTCAATCAGCTACCAAAACAATGGGCAGCCCTACGTCATCACACAGCAGAGACTGCAGCAGATCCGAGGCAACTTCCTGTATTGGTTCTACGACCAGGGCGGCAGCGAGAACATTGGTGATTACCAGCGGGATATTCATACATCGACACCGCAGATTCACAAGAACTTCAACTTTCAATTGCCTTTCTTTGGATTTAGATTTAACTATACGAGAGTAAGTATCAAATAGAAGATCTCTTAGTTACTAGATTTAGATAACGTTATGCTTGTGTTTATCTTATTATTCTTCAAATGAGTAAACTACAGGAGACAGAAAAGCAATAGGTACTATTTCATCAATCAAATTCTTGATGTAGGTATTATTACCTTAACTAACTTATAACGTTTTACGTTATTTAGTAACTTCGACGTCAGTTGCTTAATTTTCTAATGAAACCGTCCCGGTGTCAGGGCTCCATGTGAATTTTATTAGATTCATCTTTTTTTTACTTGTTAATTAGACACTTATGCAATTAAAATTCTTCTTTCAGCTGTCCATGAACGGTTACATATACTTCAGCGATCCTCCAGACCACTACACGTATCCCCTCTCCTTTCCTGTAAGAGATTGGCCTAATGTTAACGACCCGTCTTTCATTGGCATCTTCTTCAGCAAGTGCCGTATTGGTAGTCAGAGGCCGGAGGACCCAGACCAAAGAAGACCAGGTGTTTACTTCAGATTGGATAGGGACTTACAGGTATGGAAATTTTACCAGATTTTTTTGTATCTATGAAATAATCAAATCTTTGGCTTTCTGCCTCTGCAACTAAATATTTACGTTTCCATTTTGCAACAACTGTGATGGATAAAGACGTATAAGTTTTGATATAGCAGTAATCAACTTTTGTTTTGCATCACCTTCAGGTATAGAAAAAATGATAACTATAGAATTGTTTTGTTTATTTCATTTTAGACAAGAACAGATCAACTTGGTGTTGAGATGCGAGAGCGTATAACATGGGATATTCGTGAAGGTGTTATAGGTTCGAATACATTCTTCCCCAAACATGCTATCACAATTACCTGGAAGAATATGTCTTTCGCTGGAGGTATTGATAACTCCCTGTTTGTGGTAAGTTTTATAGACTTTCTTTCTTTTTTATTAAATCTTATCCTTACAGTCATGATGATCTTTAAAATTTATGCCGCTTTAAATAATATCGTAGTTGAAACTACAATCGACTTTTGTCGTTTCAATAGTAATGAAACTTTTGCTTGCAAAGTTTATTTTGTCATGGATGGTTAGTTAATTTTTGAGTAATCGATATCTTTTATTCTTCTTTTTAGACGAACACATTCCAAATGGTTTTAGCTACCGATGAAGTTTTTACGTATGTTATATTTAATTACCTTGAAATTAACTGGAGTTCTCATACTGAAGCCGGTGGTGATACCACTACTGGAGAAGGAGGTGTACCAGCTTACGTAAGTAGATATTAATATAAAATAAAAATCGACTCATCCTATCTAACAGGTAGTTGTAAGATAATTTATTTAAACTAAACACCATAAAAATGTACAGTGGTATGGTATCTTCCAAGGATTAGTTGTAGTAGTATGGAACAACAGAAAACAAATTTGTTTGCTACTCCACCTTTAACATAGAACTAGCTAATTATTCATGGTAATATTTTAGATTGGTTTCAACGCCGGTAACGCAACACGAAGCTACGAATATAAGCCCTATTCTCAAGCATCTGTTCTAAGAGATTTAACTGGAAGAGGCTGGGCTAACGGTTTTCCGGGACGACACATATTCCGAATCGATGAAAGTATTCTCATGGGAACATGTAATAAAGATATAGGTCAGTAATCCATCACATCAAAAATATATATTGTAAAGAATATTAGAAATGATTCTAATAATTCGTTGATATTTTTTTGTAGATGGTGCCAATCTGCCGCTAATGTTCGCTCCTGAATCTGGAAACATGCTTGGAGGAACAATTGTAAACATAACTGGTCCTTGTTTTAATCCTGATGATAGAATTACATGCAGATTTGATACAGAAGCAGTAACGGGTGCTGTGGTTGATGTGAACCGAGCTGTATGTGTGCAACCACCGTTTTATCATAATGGATATGCTAGATTCGAAGTTGCTATCAATAACGAACCGTATAAGTGGAAAGGAAAATTCTTTGTTGGTAAGTAGACAGACATTTTTAATTTACATATGGGTATAAGTGGTATTTGATGAAATATTTTTATTTTTTTATTTTTTTACTCATAGAAACACCTGCAACAGCAACTGAGAAAATATTCTTCCCTGACAATGCGATCCATGAAAGATATCCGCCAGAAATAAGAATCAAATGGGACCGTTTCAATTTAACAACAAACTTAAATGTACAGCTGCAAATAAGTTTGTGGGGATACAAGGAGGTTACTATCAGACCTCAACTCGAGTTCATAGACATGATTGAAGCTGGTGTCTCCAATACAGGGGAATATGTGATCAACCCACAGAACTTCCGTAACAGGGATAACATTATGCACAATGATATGCAGTTCGGTTTCCTCCAGATTAACTTGACGACACCGGAAGTGTTTAAAGGAGTTTCTATATCGCCGTAAGTAAAGTGAAAATTAATTGGCTATGATTAAACAATTAAAACTTTAGATAGTCCCATACTAATACAATATTGTTAGGTATATGGTTATAAGGTCAAAGTTAGTTTAGTGTAAACTTCTTTTACTTATATGAAAAATAATATTGCATGAGAGCTTTCCAAAATGTTTGTAAATGCAAAAATTATTTCGTTCAAATATTCCTTTATGTTTCGTGAACTCTTGAAACTAAATTATACGAAATATATTCAGGGTGCTTTGGAGTAGACCGATTCCACTCGGTTGGTACTTCGCTCCCCAGTGGGAGAAGCTTCACGGCCAACGATGGGCCCAATCCATGTGTAACAACTGGCTCAGAACCGATCGTTTCTTAAAGAATTTCGCTGCTCAAGTCTGGGTGTGTCCCTGTACCTTGGAACATGCACTCTTGGATAAGGGACGATTCCTACCAGACCCTAATTGTGACAAGGATACCAATCCGACTTGCAGATATCATTGGGGTGCAATCCATTGTGTTCGAAGTGCTTCGCCAAGGTAATCCATAAACAAATCCTAATATTTATAGTTATTTAAAATTATAATATGCATGTTCAAATTAAGAGTTTTTTTTTGTCGTGCACTGTACTGCAACATTCTCAAATCTTACTATAAACGTTATTCTTTAAGTAATGATTGTATAATAAATACTTACCGATTTTCTCTATAATAATTATAAATATTTCAGCCCGGAAGGTTCAGGTCAAGAATGCTGCTACGATAAGAATGGTTTCCTAATGTTGTCGTATGATCAAATGTGGGGTTCACGACCTCAGAGGTCGCACGACTTTGGCTTCACTCCTTACAACGAAGCCAACAAGGTTTTTAGCAATTGAATTCTTGTTGTTTTGTCTATTAAGATAAATGATGTATTAATTCAAAATATTTTCATAGGTGCCGTCATTGTCCCATTGGTTCCACGATATGATACCATTCTATCAATGCTGTATGTGGCAAGAAGAGCAAGCTGTTGGATGCGAAACTTTCAGGTTCCTATTTCTATTTAAATTTATACGTTTAAGATGTACACAGACAAGATTTTTTAGTTTAATTAAAAGATATAAAAAAATTAAGCGACGGTGCTGTCAATAACGTAATATCTCCTTAATTAATAATAAGAAAAATATATTTTTACATTGTATGAACTTTAATTGTAAAGTACATAGTTGATTATGGTGTTTCAAATATTAACTATATAAATTTTTGATATTAAAAAATATATTTTACATTATTATTTTTGTCTTATGACTCTTTTCTTCAATTTATATTTTTTCCACATTTTCAACCATCGAATAACATTCAGATTCGAGCGTCGTCCCTCCCAGGACTGTGTGGCGTACCAGTCACCAGGCGTTGCTGGTATCTTCGGAGACCCTCATATTATTACTTTCGACGATCTACAATACACGTTCAATGGAAAAGGTAAAGTCCAAACCTTTTTTTCATTCGACACAAATCCATAATTAGATTTCTATTATAAGAAGAATGAAAACAACCTGGCCAAACTTTCACGTAACTTCATAATTACGTATTTTTTTTACTACTCGTACACTTTTTATCTTTACATAATACTTACAATGTTTATCTTCACAGGTGAATATGTTTTAGTGAGGGTTGATCATCCTCATCTGAAACTAGATGTGCAAGGTCGATTCGAACAGGTGGCGAGAAATATCTACGGTGCTGTTAATGCAACACATCTTACATCTATTGTATCAGCATCAAATAATTCAGTCCCTATCGAGGTAATCTACTTCTCCAATAAAAGTCTTCATTTTCATTTTAAAGCTTACCACATCCTTGAAACTTCATTGATCCAGCAGTGTTTTAACTCCTTTTAATGGACTGATGGATTGATCAGATTTAATTCGCTAACTTTGCGATCGCGACTTAAATTTACTGAATTTGATTGCACTGTCTGTCTTTACTTTTTAAATATTTTTATACCTACCCTAAAACATGCTACTGATACTACTTTAAATTTTATAGAACACATAGTGGTTGTTCGGTGATATTATACTTATGTATTGTAATAAAATAGTTTTTATATTTATCAGGTGCGCTTGCGTCCTCAACATTCGCAATGGAGATACAGATTGGACGTGTTTGCTGATGGAAAAAGGATTTTCTTCGACCGACCTGCTCTTAGGGTTCAATACTTCCCAGGTAATTAATATTTGATAATGTACTCTTCTATTACCATAACTCGTTATACTTGAGATTAATGTAACGCGAACATTTAAATTATTTTAGGAGTAACTGTCTACCAACCGATGTACATCCTCAATCAATCTGAAATCGTGATCATGTTCTCTTCTGGTGCTGGAGTAGAAGTCGTAGAAAACAAAGGATTTATGACAGCAAGAGTTTATCTTCCTTGGACCTTTATGGTGAGTCTTAAATATAAATCAAAACGAAACATTCCTTTATGAAAAATTATATCTTAGCCTGTGACAAACCCAACTGAATAAAAATTATTTGAATACACAAGGTAATGATGATAAAAATAGAAACCAAACTAATTCTTGCAGAATCAAACGCGTGGCCTATTTGGAAATTGGTCTCTAGATGTAAACGACGACTTTGTGCGACCCGATGGAACCTTAGGGACGGTTGATTTGAACAACTTCCAGAGCGCGCATCGAGAATTTGCTCAGTATTGTAAGTCTTAATTGTATCTACGTGATCTACACGGTGTAAGAATTTCTGCCTTTGAAAAATCGCTTAATAAAAATGAAAAGCTTAACATTTGAAGCACATAGTATATTTGAGTTCTAGAACCACAACCTTTTAATTTCACGTCAGGATTCGATACAAATTTCTTGACTATATAGAACAAATGTGGTTTTAGTTTAAGCTTCATATATATAAATCAATAAAAAATCATTGAAATTCTATATTAAATCTTCTTTTCTTATTTAGGGCAACTTTCTGATCGAGAGCAAAAGGATATAGGTGTAGCATTATTCACGAGGGAATATGGTCGGACTGCAGCATATTTTAACGATGATCAATTTATACCCAATTTCATAAGAGAACCAGCGAACTTCTTACCGGCAAATAGATCACAGGACGTTGCAAGAGCTCTAGAAATATGTCAGGACTCATATCAATGTCGCTATGATTATGGTATGACGTTGAATAGAGATATGGCTGAATTTACCAAGAACTATTTGGCATCTATTGTAAGTACACATTTAATTAAACATCAGTTTACAAATATAATAGAAAACCAGACTTAGGTCAAAATATCTAGATAATGTAAACCTAGAAGTTAAATCATACCATCCGTGGGAAAAATAAGTTGTCATTGTATTCAACTGTTAACGTTTTTGTGATACCATCAACGGAATGAATCATCATCTTGCTTTATGAGCTATAATTATAGTATATTGTCGAGTGATGAGTCCTATAATAATTGGAAATTTATATGAGTTTTGGTACTCTTGGTTTTTGTAAAGCTAAGAAAAATAAATTAAAGCTAAGGCTATGGAATGATCTATGGAAATTTACTTGCTGGTTATAGGAGACTGAATCAAAATAGCTTTATAAATGCAATTGCGTTGAGACGTTTACTGTAAATAATTGCGTGTGTCCCTTGAATATATCAAAAGATGTCCATTGTTCTTTTAATTATGGTGTTCTTTCAAGGTCTTTATACGATGGAGATACGTATTGCAAACTCAGTTTATCATCAACTATCGTAGCAAAATTGCACATGCATTTTTGCAGCTGAATAGTTTTTGCATATTATTTAAATAATCTGTCTGTTTACTATCCTCAGTCGTGATTCTTAGACAGCCTTGTGGTGTTATTTGAGTATTATTTTTCTAGTTATAAATATTATATTAAGTGGATATTCCTTTTTAGACAAATATTAAGGAGATCAATGCAAGGCGAGTGATAAGTTGCGGTATTTTAGAAACACCTCGGTTTGGACGGAAGAGTAATTTCTTCTTCACCCCTGGTACAAGGGTAAGTAAAATTTCTTCATTAACTTTATTTTTTAGCAGTCCAAGTTTTTATTCATTACATTTTAGCCTATGGCAATTTTTATGAGTAACATAATATACAAATAGAGAAGTATAGTTTGTATAGACTGGGGCCTTTTATGTATTTAAATTATTTTTTATTTTAATTAGGTGAACTTCGAATGCAACCAAAACTTTATTTTGACCGGCGACAAACGTCGCATTTGCGAGGACAACGGCAGGTGGAACCTTCCTGACTACGGCTATACTGAATGCTTACGTAAGTCTTATTGCAAAAATATTTAAAATTATTCTATTAAGTGTAAATAATTTAGTATCATAATAAATTTATAGGTCCTTGTGTTTATTTATTCTCACAAAACTTCTTATACCAGGTAACCAGGAGTATTCGCAACGAACGTTATTCTTAACCTGGGGCATCATAGTGGCAATTATTCTACCGTTGTTACTGCTCATTTGCCTGTTTTGGTTCTGGTGCTATTACAAGCCAAAGTCAGAAGGCAAAGAGGGCTTCCGCTTCGAGGACATTCCGCGTTCGAAATCCGCATCACGACTTAATCTTAGATCCGCATCAATGGGGAACATCACAGACACAATGAAATCATCCACGTTACGTAGTCAGGACTCTGATAAGCCCAAATTACCTGATACACCCACCGAGGAAACCCCAATTAAAGCCGTAACTCGGACAGCACCAGCGCCTCCTGGTGAACCTTTAGACGGGGACACTTCTGGTATAGGCTACACAGATTCGAACAAAAGTGACAAATCCGATAAACCATCCTCTCTGAAAAAACGTCGCGGTTACGACAAAAGTTATAGAACAAATGAGCCGTTACCTAACGCTCCAGAGGTCGAATTCCCAGAGAAACCCTTTGATTTATCTGAAGAAGATTTACTCTCAATAACCTCCCCTTCTGATTCAGAATCTAATAGAGATTCTACTCTCACGCGTCCCGCTAAAGATATAGAATTCTTGAAACCACGTCAAACCGGACGTCGCAATCTTCCAAGTGAATCTGGATACTCGACAAAGGAATCTGAAGATCCATATTCTCCAAAATATGAGGGTCGCTTCAGTCCCATATCGTCGCACTATTCCCCAACGTATTCAGAAATTTACTCACCACCCATCAGCCCTACTTCTGATAACAGCCCCAGAAATACATTCAACAATTCTGGTTTGCCGGAGCCTCCAAAGAGCGCTCCACCTACCGAAATCAAAACTTTCACTTTACCTCCTCAAAGAGGAAAATCAGTTGAAACCCTTATTGACCCACCTACGGCTGAAATACCTACATTTAGCAGTCGATCCACTATGGTGTAACATTTCATAGATATCAAACTAACAATCCCACTGATATAAAAGTAAATAGAATAGACATTAGGTTAAACACTGCCAGGTGAATGACAATATTTGGAGACTGGCTTATTTATTAAGCGTCACAAATTAGTTAATTTATGCACTTATTTGTTTAGTAATTTTGAGATATATTTACAATTTTAAACGTGATGTGATTCTTCCCAGTGATGTCGTTACATAAGTTTTAAATGTTTAATGAATGTTCAATAAATTGTTTTACACGTTTATGAAAATCACAGAGAGAGAGAGAATTTCTGTTCCGAGATACGGTAGAATAATTTCACTATAGTTTTATATTTTAGTATCTAATTTCCATAAAATAAGAAAGCAGGGAATAGCAAGGTTCGGTGGAATAGAAATTTTCTCGGTCATGTGATGCGTTTGTTTTTTAATAATTCCCCCCAACCTGCAGATATTGCTTGCTTTCTTATCATTATTATCATCAAGTACACACGAAAATGGGGTTAGGTACACGGCCAGTGAGGTGAGTTACTTTTATATCTAATTTAAGATAACACAGTATTGCGTTTTTTTTTTTCAATGTTTTTAACTTCACAAATTATATGAAAAATCGTTACTTAACAAAAATAAGTAAATTTTTTTTCTGATTTCTGATTTCTGATGGTGTTGATTGCATAGTAGGTATAGTACGTACTTTCAGATACGGATATATCTTCGGGTTTTATGATAATATGTATCTATTGTTGTCGTTTTGTAACAACCTAGCATTTCTATATTTCCGAATTATGCATATTCCTAACACTTTTTTTATCAACTTTACCTACACACCTCGTAAAAAATCCAATTTCATTCCATACATTTCGCTATCTATTAACATGAGATTCTTCTATAGGTAACCAAGAGTATTCTGCAAGAACTTTGGGGGCAACATGGGGTATAATAAGTGCTGTTATGGTGCCGATTGTCATTGTCCTGATTTGCATTGGATGGAGGATCTTCAAGCGAAGGAAAGACGAGGAGAAGGAGGAGAACGACTATTTGAATATAAAGTAAGTTTATGATTGAATGTAATGTAAATAATTCTCTGATATCTATGATTCAAGGGATAATTAGCACAGATTACTAAATAGTTATTATATAGGTTCTATCAACTAACTACTAGCTTTCCACTCGCGACTTAGCTCGAGTCAGCGAGTGCACTTTGTATCGTGACTCCACTATAATAATGTATTATTTATTCTATTGTCTTTTTCACTCGCATGATTTTTTATTTTCTTTAGAAAGACCAGCGCAAGGCGCAAATTAATAATTTAATAAATTAAACAACATTTCATTTAAATCGGTACAGTGGTTTAGCCGTGAAAAAGGAACTGACAAACCGAAGGCGGAAGGACTGTCGAATTTATAATAACGATGATATTTTTTATAATTTCAGAACGCGTGCAATTGACCTAGATGAATCGGTCAAGATAAATTCAGATGATGAATCCATTCCATACAAAAAGGACACAACAGAAGATAGCCCGGAACCAACAGAGCCCGTGAAAGTAGTAGACTTGGATAACGACAATCAAGGCTTTGCATACGGGCAACCCCAAGCGTATAATGAGAATATAGACACACAGCCACCGTATAATCAGAATCAACAACAATCGGCACCGTATAATCAGAATCAACAACCACCAGCAAGCCAATGGAGCGGTGAAACTGAAATAAACTAAAATAGCTTATTATGTAGCTTTAAATTTATGAATTATGTTCTAGATTTATTTTATGTATTATGAAAAAAAGTTAAATCACAACAACATATTGTACTGTTAAAGTTTTACCACAGTTTCATTGTGCAAAAATAATGTTTGTGTATATTTCCATGTTCAATATTTGAATAGTCTCACTGTCTCAAAAAGGTACAAAATTAAAAATAATGGATAATAATTAGTTTGCCGAATTTCCTGCGACAATTTAAGACTATTTACATTAACAACCCACCTCGATTAGAATTTAGTTTATTTAAAATTGTTTATTTTTAAGTCATGACAAAATATTCAGATTAAAATATTCTTTAGATTAAAAATTACCTACTGCATGAGTCATAATTGCATGATAATATGCCTACTTAGTAATTAGCACAGAGCAAGTAATAGCTGTATGTAATTAGTATAAGTAGGTACCTAATATTTTTTTCAAACGTATTAATTTTTTTTTTTTCTGTATTATGACCAGGCGCACCAATATTGTAATATAATATGTTAGCTTGCTCATAACCTAAGAGTTAAATATTGGATTATTTTTATCAGGTATATGTTATAGATAACTATTAGGTAAATAATTAATTTATATAAAGATTATAACGTTAATATTACATATAGATATTGTTCTTTACGTGTTTCTACTAAGATTTTAAATGTATTGATTATTTTATATTTTTTTCTTTGATCATAATAAATTTTTATTATCTAATATCGCGTTTTATTTTATCCGAAATATACATTCGCTGTAAACTTATAAATTTCATCAAATAATATAATATGACTACTTAAATCCATACTAATATTATAAATGCGAAAGTAACTCTGTCTGTCTGTCTGTTACTCAATCACGCCTAAACTACTGAACCAATTTTCATGAAAATTTGGTATGGAGATATTTTGATACCCGAGAAAGGACATAGGCTACTTTTTATCCCGGGAAAATGACGCAATCCCGGAAATCCCACGGGAACGGGAACTATGCGGGTTTTTCTTTGACTGCGCGGGCGAAGCCGCGGGCGGAAACCTAGTTAGACATATTTTATTCTATGGGTTATTTATTTACGTTTATATTTTCGTCGGCAAAGGAGTTGTTGGGATGCCTGACAGTTGACACAGTAAGGGCAAAGCGCTACCACCGCCAGTGAACACCTTCAGAGGCGTAAGATCGTTTACAGGGGCCGTATTAATATGACCTCTTATTTCCAGACAGATTACACCGTGAATTGCACTGACTAGCAAATTATGATCGCAACCACTCTCCGTACGAAACACAGTAACATTCGCAATTCGCATGCCGATTTTGTGTGGGGGTGTGGTTCATGCTGAAGCGTGCTACACTCTCACATCTGTGTCTCACATTATTACGAAAAAAAAAAACAATGATCTAATAGTACAATACCTGAGACTAATAGTCTAAATAGGTAGTCACAGTAGGTAGGTAGTTTTTTTGGAAAATATGAATTCTGGAATATTATATTTTCGTACAATGGCAACACACATAAGACCTTCATTGGACATAATATAGCAAGACTGAAGACATTTAATGTCAAATAATGTCAATTTCGGCAACCCGTCCTGACGGGTGACACTGACTTTCCGCAGTAATTTATTGTTTGAAAACAGTACACAATTTTAGGTTTATAAAATTACAATAATTATTGTATGTTGTTAAAAAAATTATTATCGTTTTCAAATGTCTTGTAATAGTAGTTAAAATATTTGAATAAATCACGTTAGTGAATTATCTGAGTAAACCATAACATTAAACATATGGTTTGTAATGATGTTCTTAGATTATTCAATAGATTCCAGTGATTTTACACAATGTTAAATCGAAAATGAATTTTTCGTCCAAAAATGTTTTCTCCTGTTTATTTCTTCGACCCTGGCTAGGAGTGCCTCTTGGTTTATGGATAGCTGTTTCTGTTATATATTACTGGTGGTTGATATCAAGGATAAATATATTGGAAACACAAAATATCGTGTTTAAAAAGCAGCTTCAGATCTCTCAAAATGTTATGCGACAAATATCTGTGGACACCGAAATAACATACACTGTACCTGAGGTATGTAATAAATAAAACAAGAATAATAAATATTTCGGTATTACACAGTGGTTCATAACCCTTAAAATTATGCTGTAAGCCCCGGTACTGTGTGTTGAACATTGTGTTTTTTTCTGTCCCTGAATAACCTGTTCTTACAAAAAAAAATGTATGAAAAAGTTGTCTGTTTTTCGAAGTATTTAATTCTAAAAATTAAATTGCCAATGAATTGCATAAGTGTTCTATTAGCCTATAGATAGGTCATGAATAAGGGTCAATAATAAATATGTTTGAATGATTATCAAGAAAGAGTTAAAATTGATTTACCAGCTAAAATCACAACAATACTAACCACTGAATACAATACAAAATGACACCAAATACTATACAGATTACAGGAGTTATATCTAACTTGCAGATTCCAGATGTAGCTGGAACAATTTGTGAAACAGTGCATGTAGCACTGGTTTGCATGGGCAAGTGTACAAGAAATATCACTCCCATGTTGAAGTCTTTGCTGCATCATCGGCAGAACCCGATACACTTTCATATTATTGTGGATAGCATGTCCGAACACACTCTTGGTACACTGTTCGATACATGGGATATACCTGATGGTATGTATGATGTTTTGGTTAAGATGATCCATGACTAATGGAATAAGCAGTGATTTCATGGTTTAGATTATATATAATGTGTACACTGTACAATAGAAAAGTGCTTAGTTCAATTGCAGAAAATAGATACTCAAATTTATAAAGATGGCAATAATGTAATCTTGATATTATTTATATTTATAAAATAATGTTTGAGTTCAACAGGGTTGTAACTGACTCAATATTTTTTTTGTTTCTTCAGAGATGTGAAATGCATTTGATTTGGAAAGCATCACGAGAATTTTTTTCAATACATTTAAAACCGCTAATTTCCTGATATTATGTTTTAAATTGAAAATATTTAATTCAATGGGATACTTTATGTATTGAGTAATAATAAACTATGTATGTGTATTACTGATATAATTCTATTTTTCACAGTAAAATACACCCAGTACAATGCCCAAAAACGTCTAGTGGAAGTTCGTTGGATACCCAACAGTCACTATTCAGGGATATATGCACTAGTCAAACTCCTGTTTCCCAGTATACTGCCAGATAGTTTAAGACAAGTTATAGTACTGGATTCGGATCTAACATTTCTGTGTGATGTGGCTGAACTGTGGAGCATGTTTAGGAATATGACTGATGATCAGGTAAATTGTTTGAAACAGAAATGCTATAGTTTAAATAAACAAAAAGATTGGTTATAAACTTAATGATATAATATACCAGTTATAAATACAAGATCATTAAATAGATTATTATATACCTTTTGCTAGGTAATAATGAAATTCCACTAATTTAACCACTTTCAGTTCATAGGTCTAGTGGAAAACGAAAGCAACTGGTATTACGATAAAACGAAACGCTGGCCAGCATTAGGCCGCGGCTACAACACCGGCGTAATGCTATTAGACTTGCACAAGCTAAGGACAGTAACAGACTGGACGCTAGTTTGGCACGAAACAGTTAATGAGAACCTGGAACAGTTGAAACAAACAACGCTAGCCGACCAGGATGTGATTAACGCGATTATAAAGAAGAATCCGGGTTTTGTGTACAATGTCAGCTGTCAATACAATGTGCAAATGTCTATGAAAACGCTGGCTAAGAATTGTTATGGAGAAGATGTAAATAATGTGAAGGTTAGTTAAAAAATGAGTAGTAAAGGATGTTTTCAGTGCTGGAATTTTTATATACACTTTTTTCTTATGTTTGATTGCATGTATGGTGAGCATGAAAAGCTAACTTTATTCAGAAAGATCTTGTTTAAGAAAATATAATTAATCACATATATTTTTTGGTCAGGAAGTGAATATTCAGCTCCTGTTAGTGTAAAACAAAGTTAAACGCAAACATTTATTAAAAATGTATTAGATTTTTTTAAGAACTATTACTACTACTATTAAATTGGTTTGTATTGTATAGCATGCTGTTCTAAGTTGTTGTCAATATTATTTTATAAAACTTTCAGATTATTCATTGGAACTCACCCAGTAAGTACAGTGTGAGGATCAGGGATGCTGAGTATTTTAAGAACATTCATCTCTCCTATGTAAATTTTGATGGAAATCTTCTACGTGAAAAGCTACATAGATGTTCTCAAAATGAAGTTGTTACTTATAAGGTATAATTTAATCATTATAATCTGTACTATTGCATTGATTTAATATTGATTGGTAGTTTATATTACATGATTCATTCTTAGTTCTTGACATGGCTTATAATATCTATTCTTATATTCACATTTTATTTCTACTTAAATTAACTGCAAATACGATAATGTTATCTCTGAATAAATAAATAATATAGCATGCAAAAACATTAAATATAGTAATATTATCTTTTTCATGCTGTAACTTTAAATTGCAATAAAATGCCACCACATTAAAATTTAAATTTACCATAAAAATATTCCCTACTTACTCAATAATTTTTTTTAGATGAACCACTCCGACCTATGCCTAAGTTTCCGCGCGGCACAACGCGTAAAGCTGCGTACACATTTATACTACATGGACTATAGCTACTCTAGTATCGATGGTTTTGACGTCACTCTAGTATTACAGTTGTCTATGGATAGACTGCAGTTTTTGGAGCGGCTTGTGAAGTATTGGGATGGTAGGTTTTTTTTTATTTGAGGTTTTGAATTATAATTTGCTTCTATACTTTGTTAAAAAAAATTTAAATGGACTTGTAGAATATGTTAAAAAAAACATACAATATTATAATATAAATCGTTTAAGCTACTGGACTGGTTTTGATTAACTTCCCTGTGTTAAAACATGGTGGAAATAAAATAAAAATAATAAAAAAGGCACATTCCAATAGCTTTTTATATTAAAACACCTATATTATTAAAAAAAAAACCATTGCGAAGCTATTGTTGATTTGAGAATAATATGAATGTAAAAAAATATACAAGCCACTAACAGGGTGCAGTGAACCAAATTTTTTGAATTCTATTGAAAAATTCATAAAAAATATACCTTCATTTTATTTTACTAGCATTTATTACAAATATTTGATACATGTTCAATTAGGTCCCCTAAGTGCTGCGATATATCTATCGGACTGCGAAGTGGCAAAATTTGAGAGCTTCATACGAGACTGGTCCGACACGCTCAGCTTTCGACGGAATATCGGATACCATCTTGTTTTTAAACACGATTCGGTAAGAAAATTACAAAAATATTAATATAATAAAGATTTTTTGTTCATTTAACTCAAAATACGGTTGGTTCGTTGGTTGTTTTGCGATTTTTAACTATATTGTAAACTATCTGCGCCCCGTGGTTTCACCCGCGTTTCTCCGCTCCTGTTGGTCTTAGCGTGATGATATATAGCCTATAGCCTTCCTCGATAAATAGGCTAACACCGAAAGAATTTTTCAAATCGGACCAGTAGTTCCTGAGATTAGCGCGTTCAAAAAACAAACAAACTCTTCAGCTAGTTATGTGACAACCCTACGCTATATGTAATGTGAAGCGCTGACGGTGTGCTTTCGTTCGTGAGAACGTTTTATTCCTTTAAATTATAATATTAGAATCAAAATATATTGTGAAGCATCGTGCTCATGATAACACGTACTTGTAATTTTACTTTTTAATTAAAATCATTTAAAATATATGATTTTTTTTATTAATTCACTGTAAAGTGAATTTAACTGGCGCAGTCGGTAGGATACTCGGGTCGCCCGCGGGAAGATATCCGAAATGAATATCGGTTCCGAGGCCCCGCGCGGCCGACCGGTTTTTTTAAAAACCCAAGCGAGTATCCAGAACATCAGCAGTATCCAGCCATCGATACAGAAACCATGTCAATGTGAGTTGCACAGAATTATTTTATTGTGTTGCTTTCCTATATTATATTCCTATATTAATTTTAGAATAAACCTTCACGATTTTCCATCCTAGGAAATCCCGGGGTACCGAGGCTGTTAATACCCAACAGTCCTCGAGAAATAGTTTAGTTGATAGTATTAGAAGTATTGATAGTTTTAATATGTCGTTTGACACGGAAGAAATTTTTAAATGCTTAAGGGTGGTCCCAGATTTTGATGGTAACCCCCATGTATTAACAAAATTCATTAAAATATGCGACCAATTAGTTATTATAACCGTACATTATTACTATATAAAATTAGGGTTCAACATTTAAACGAAAAATTGGATAAGGCATCGTCCTTGTTAGAAGCTTTAAAACCAGTGTAAAACGTAGATTGATAAATGGTTTAGGTTCTATACAGAATTAGCGCAATTCCTAGACTCCTTAGACGATAATATTAATGATTTACTTTTAGTAATAAGAAATATAGAGGATAGTTTAGCTTTTATGCGTACATCGCGAGCGCACCATGTTATGTTAGGGATAGATATATTAAGTATTATATTAGTTACTTTACGTTCCTTTTACGATTCAGAACAAATTATTAATGTAGATCTCCGCGAATAATTCGCACTGGATCATACTTTAGTAAAAATAGGATAGTAATTATATTAAGATTCCCCATTATAACTCCTCACACTTTAATCGTACAAATCATATCATCATACCTCCCTATCCCTATATAGCAACCAATAAAGATATTTATGTGCACATAGAGGCTGAATGCCCGAAGTTCAATCGAAGAGCAATCGGTTTCTATGTGAAGAGACCCTAAATCATCATACAAGAAGTTCACCCGACTGTATTGCAAACCTCATCACCACGCAAGAGATATCCAGCGACTGTGAATCCACCTGCCTAACATTAACTAAGCCAGCAATGGAGAAATTGGACGACAGTCACTACATCATTATTTTTCCTCATCTCACAAAGGTTAAATTATCCTGCAAGCGTAAGGAATACCTTCATCTCCAAGGCAGTTTCATAGCAACGTTACCTACAAACTGCTCTCTACGTACTGACGACCTCACTATTACAAATATTAATAATGAAATTAAAGATACACCTACAAAAATTTTAATTGCACCAATCAGTAATATTCCGACGAGAACGCTAAAAACCTTGGGACTGCACTCCATCTACCATACGACAATACCACTTTACATCTTTAGCTACTGAGCGCAGCGGCCACTTCAATGTTCCTGTGCTATCGTCGCTACAAATCAAAGAAAATGAATATTCAGAAAACACAGAAAACATCAGCCCCAGAAGTTGATCCTGCCGCAACATTTTCACTCAATGTCCTAAAATAGTTGCGGATCTGCGGGGGGAGGAGTTATGTGACAACCCTACGCTATATGTAATGTGAAGCGCTGACGGTGTGCTTTCGTTCGTGAGAACGTTTTATTCCTTTAAATTATAATATTAGAATCAAAATATATTGTGAAGCATCGTGCTCATGATAACACGTACTTGTAATTTTACTTTTTAATTAAAATCATTTAAAATATATGATTTTTTTTATTAATTCACTGTAAAGTGAATTTAACTAGCTTTATAATATTAGTATAGATAAGATAATTTGAATTCGGTTGATATATTAAACAGTCTATTAATATAGTTCAGATACAATACCTTTTACCAAAAATAGCAGGAACACACTTTCAATATTTTTTTTTTTACGTCACAACACGTATGGAGAAACATCGAAGAACACTAATACTTTATACAACACACTATTACTTTTACACTTGATCGAAAACAAAGAAATAATCTGTTTTTAATTATAAAGACGATAATTTTTATCGAATTATGTTAACAAAATGCCTGAACTATGATTGATCGATAAAAAATGTCGTTCTACCCGCGTTTACTTTGATAATTTATTTGCGGTTCGCCTCGGTTCGCATACTACGCATATACTGCAGTCCACAGAGTAAGTAATATACTACCCGCAGTCCG
>CAJQZM010042046.1:41487-56880 GCA_907164665.1 Colias nastes | reverse complement strand
AACTTAGGTACAGCCCTGTTACTCATGAACGCTATATTAACTGACATGTATTAACTTGATATTCATACCAAAAACTCAAGTCTAGATAATACCTTTACGCTATAATAAAATCAAACTTCTATGTCAACGAATCAGAAGATACAGCCGTAAATGCCGAAAAATTTCGCAAATTTCGACATTCGCAAGAGAATCAAAACTCAAAACCTACAGGGTACTTTCCGTAAACTCAGAATCTTGAAATTCGGTACAAAGCAACATCTTATAGTACAGATACAGGAATAATTGCAAAAAATATATATTTTTCAAGTTTGTCTGCCTGTCAAGACCCTTTTCCTCAGGAACGCGTGGAGGTATCAATCTGAAATTCATACCGAATACTCAAATCTACGGTCCCTTAAAGCTGTGAAAAAATCAAACTTATAAGCCAACGCAATCAAAAGATACAGCCGTTTATGCTGTAAATTATCGCAAATTTCGACATTATCGCAAGGGAATCAAAATCTATAGGTATTGTGCTACTTGTGTCAGTACAGATGGAGGAAAAATTGCTAAAACATACATTTCATGCTTATCAACATTTGCAAGTGTTGCCAGGAATCAAAACCTACAGGGTACTTCCCGTGAACACAGAATCTTGATATTTAATCTTTATTTAATAGAAACTTACGTCTTATAGCACAGATAAAGGAAAAATTGCAAAAAGCATAAATTTAATATTAAAACATATAAAAATGTTAAGTTTTTTTTAAATCTACGTATCAATTAAATTACCAAAATATAGCTTTTGAAAATTGCCCACGTCTATGTGACCCCCCCCTGGCACTAAGGCTGGATCCGACATTCGTTTAAAATATCGTAAAACACAATATTGACGGAAGATATAATAATGAACATATAGTTCATGTAGGTTTAGGATAGCAATACCCAAATATGACACATGTATGAGCTTCTAACATTACCTTATACATAATATCAAAATAACCCACAGGGGTCATAGATTTATTTTTGCATGCTCATACTTTTACACGTATTTTTGAAATTACATAATGTATCGCACAGAAAGTGTAAAAAGCTTATTTTTAAGTGATTTTAAATTAGTATTAAGTCTCGTTCCTTTCACACCAAATTTTAATCGCCTATTTTAGCATAATACATTATATTATTATATATTATTTGATTATGTTTTTATATGCCGTTTTGTTTGCATTAATCCAAAGCTTGTCACTCGTACCTTGTTGTGTTAAGATTTATTTTAAACGTGTATCCATGTTGTATTGCGTATTATTTGAGAATTATGAATAAATTATTGCAAAATATATTAATTTTATTTATCCTGTTCTCTTCTACTAATGTAAGTTTGTGTAAAAGTTAATAATATGCCTAAACAGTTAACAGATATCAAAAAAAAAAATTATCACATAAGTAAACTTTTATTATTTCACATTTCATCAGAGTAAAGCAAGCAAATTCAGGAGGGTTGGATTTTATAAAATAGGCATACGGAAAGAATCAAGGTTATTTTAATCGGTGTATTGTATTTCCTTAAATAATATCTATTTGTAACAACGCAACCGTTGCGCATATGATAATAATATTGTATATTATTTGTAAATTTATGATCGCGTCAGAATTACTTAATAAAAAAATTAAAATATTCAGATTACAGAAGAATAATTAATATTATCTTTAAAAAATTTGTGAAATATCGATCATCTCATGCTGTGCAATAGCACAGGTTACTGACGATTTAAATATAAAGCATTAATCTCGATGATAATCTGGAACCTAGATGAAACCAAGCAGAATGAATGAACAATAGGGTTCAGATAGAAACAATTACTGTTACTTATAGAATTTAATTGTTCCTAATAACCTGCTTTCGTTATCATCTTCGATTCGGAATTCATTAAGAAGTTATTGCTTTTGGGATTCTCTTTTGAAATCAGCATCCACAGAAGCACGATTATTTGAAAGTCTAATTCCTGGATATCCTTGTTCAATGTTTCCAAAGCTTTCTTAGCAGTTACCAATGGAGCGTTGTCGTTCATTGAGGATCCTCGTGATTCCGTCCTCTGCTTTATATTCTCTATTTTAGCTGTAATCTCGTTAAGCATTTCTTGCCTCTCTGTCACTCCTACACTAACTTCTTTATATTCATTGGTTACTTTATTCAATTCATCCAACAGCATACCGTACTTACGTACTAGCGGTTGGAATCGTTCGTTAAGGATATTCTCTCTGGCTGCTATTTTTTCCATGACAGAATTAATGTTATTGTAAAATTTGTTTAGTTGTGTACCAGTTGTTTTAGACCGCTCACATAATTCATCTTTATAAACCTTCATTTGTGCGTGTCTCGTACGCCAGTCTCTCCCATCCGCTGAAATTTTCAACCTTAGGGCTGGTGCTACCCTTTCCAACTCTAGTTTCCAAGCTTCTTCATCATAAATTTTATTTCCTAATGTTTCAGAGTCCTTCTCTTCCACATCACCAAATTGTTCAGCATCTGACTCTTCAGAATAAATGGCCATTTCTTCTTCAACTTTGTCAAGAGTGATCTCTGTTTCATCTTCAACTTGGTCAACGTCGTCCACCGATTCTTCTGTGTCAGGGATATCTACAATAGGCTTTTGCCATTCGAAATTTTCTGCCTTCAACGCCTCGTCAGCTAAGACATTAAGAATATAGCTGACTTGATCGCCATAACCTTGTTTCAGCTTATGAGAGGAGAAATCTACAGCTATCTCTTTTTCTCTTAAGGTTTCTACAATCACAGCAATGATAGCATTAGGGTCGTCTTCTTCATTTGGTTGCTCAAAAGCTTTTCCCGTCTTTCGTATGAGCCAAGCAGCTGTCGACGCAAAGACAAAGAACTGTTCACCCGGATTCGTGGACGTAACGAAGTAATACCGGCTCATTGGCTTCATTTTAATTTGCGGTCGCAATTCCGTGTCTATTTTCAATAGCCGCAATTTGTCCATTATGTTCAGATCCATATTGACATTAAGGCTCTGAATAAATTTTATTCCTTTTACTTTATTTAAAAACAAAAGAACTGGCGCCGTTTAAAATGCCGACCGAGTTCAATAAAACTATATCTGTAATAGGAAATGAAATTTCACCACTTGAAAAAACAATTATTGTGAACAAAGCAAACGCATTCATGCAACGATATTTGTTTACATACGGTCGCCTAGCAACCGGCTTATTTTATTTGAGCTTTTCGTTCAAAAACCTTATATGGAATATAACCACAATATAACGTTTTAAATATATTCCATATCATATTTTCCGTAATAAATAAATGTCAATAAGTATGTATAATACTCACAATACTTAACTATTAATTTTATTTACATAATAAGATTAAAATCAAGGATATCTTAAAAGCTTGATAAAATATGTAAGTAATTGATTTCAAGTGACCTTTTCTGTTGCATTTACGTATGATGCGTAATATTTATATCTTCTAGTATATTTTGAAATACTTATATTTTATAATGTTTCTTACCATAGTTTCTTACGCCTTCTCTACACATTAAAAATCAAAGGAAGACTTCGTAATTCTTAAAAATCAACGAAAAAAAATTGGTAGATACCATTTGTAAGCCCACACAGTGAGATAAACCACGTTGCCAAGAAACTTTGAATTCTGTCCTTGTGGCTGTAATGAAAGCTACATAGGACGTGCTATTCCGAATTTGATGTGGTTTGCTATATTTGTGAGATTCTAATGATTTAACAGGTTTTATTCCCGTCCAAGACATTACAACAAGTCTCTTACGGTTACGTCAATACATATTTAGATCAAGGAAGCCTTTTGGTGTAAGTTGTAACAATATACATATGTTTACTATTAAAAGAAGCTTTGTTTGTTTGTTTGAACGTGCTAATCTCAGGAACTACAAGACGATTTAAAAAATAATTTCTCCGTTGGATAGGTTCGTGATCCCTGAGCATAAATAAGACATAGCCGAACCCAGAGGATTGCTTAGTTTACTATAACCACAGATAATATAATACTATAATACTATCTATAACTTTAAAAATACTTAAATAAAGAGTAGCCATATAGAATTAAACCACTTGAAGCAAAAAAATAAAAACACACGTTTTAAAGTAGCGTATATTCATCAAGTAGATAAATACTAAAATATGGTTACCGTCATAACGAATTCGCCTCGCATCGGCAGACGTATCACTTAGAGGCATAAAAGGCTGTCTGACTAATACATAAACACACGGTTATTACCGTCGCGTCGTTACGTCAATATAATTAGGAAATTTTATATTACCGAGCTATTTGTTAAATTACCGGTCAATAAATTATGGTCATTTGTAATTGCTTTTCCTATGATAATGTGTCACCTATTTATATAATTATGTACAAATATGTTTATGTTTCTTGTATATGTTGTTAGGTATGTAAATTATAATATTTTATTAGGCTTTTAAATAATCAGTGATTTATGATTTCAAAAGACATTTTCCAATGAGTCGGTCATACCTACTTATTTCCAATATGCCTATGACATTCAGAAATGTCCATAAATATTTATAGAATTTGAAATCGTTATTAAAAAAATCTTTTTTCATCAAATATGTACTTTACCTTCCAGTTATTCAGAAAGAAGAGCTGACAAGAAATTCTGTAGCACCTATGTACCTGGTTTAATTTTTTTAATTACAATATTATAACCTATGTCGATCACATCTTTAAATATTTTATTTGAACATAAGATTAATGGAGATTTTAAGATTTGATTTAAACACCAGTGTAATACTAGTTAAAATGGCTTCAATCCCCAAACACAACATTACTCATGATGTAGATTTCCAAACTCTTTTGAATCATTTTATTACGTGATATTACGGACACATCATTACTCGTAATAAACGAATAATGTTTGCAAATTTTTATAGAGCTAATTATATCGACCGGCCCGCGAAGGCGCAAAAAAAACCGAAATTTACTTATTAATAATTTATTGTAAAAAAATTACATTATAAATTATTCCTAACTTAATCTACGTCCCTCCCGTTCGATGTTGGAACTAAGAGTGCTTGTCGTCCTCGGCGGGGCAGCTGCAGCGTCGCGGTGGTGATGATTGCCGCAACACTCTCTGGAATCGCAGGTGTGCGCGATGTCGCAATTGCTAACAGGTGCAAGTCCTTCTTGGGTGGCCCCATGCATCCTCTAATAGCTAAGGCGTGTTATATGTAGGTACATAACACCTCCCTCCTGAAGTTCAGCGATCATTGGCGGGCAAGGCTCGTTAATATCGCTGAAATTTTACCCTCCGCCGATTGATGTTCTATTTCTTCTTTTTGATTACCATGAACACTCGTAGTAATAGGCTTTGATGTACGCACTCTCCGTACGACGTACCATGTCACTAGGGCAACTGCACTCGTTATTAATATAACATATATCGGTATTATGGAAGGCTGCATATAGAGAATCTCGTATCCGTTGTTAGTACTGATAGGCATTTCCATTGATATAGATCTGTTACTAGCGTGTAATTTATCCAAATTTATCGAATTCAACTTCAGAACTTCTTCATCTGTATTATATTGGCTGGAATCTGGCAGGTTTGCAATTTTCATTATCTGTCCTTTGATATGGTCTTCTCGATTGACTATCTTGAAAGCCTCCGTTTGAAGAATGCAGTTTTTGGGTATTGTGGCTAAGTAGCTTCCTTTAATGACGTCATATTGATCTTGCGAGCATGATAGGTGAATTTCTGATGGCTTGGGGAAACTGATGACGTAGTGGGCGTCGTCTAATTTTTCTAGTGCGGGCGCTCCGAGTTCCACAGGCGTGAAGAGACAAGATGCGACGACTCGTTGCGTGGCAATAAGGTGATACACGCAGTCATTTTTGGATCGATGATGGTTCAGCTTGTCCTCACATAGATACCCTAGGCCAGACTTCGGGCATTCTGCCTCCATGTACATAAAATCCTCGTCGTGAATTGCCACAAAAGGATAGGGTGGAATTAGGACTTTACTATCTTTATTAGGAACTATGGATAATTTAAATAATTCAAAGGTAGTAAGCAAGGACAACCGGGAACGTAAAAACTATAACTATATTTCTATATATTCTCTATAATTAACTTGAAGGATTTGCTCTTTGCCATAAAATTTGTGTAATTTATTTAACATTACTATCAAATTCTGGCAAAAGTCTAAGTGCATTAAAAGTTTTATCCAAATCTGACATTTTAGATATCTGTATTACCTATATAAAATATATTAAATTTAATTAAATGTATTAACTTCGTTAGATAAAAAAAAATTAATAATCTTTACTTAATATATATTTAAATTTTAAAATGAATTAATTCGTATTTAAACTTATTAATCTTTAATCAACCTAATATCTATATTTGAATTTTACAAATTGATTTTGTAAAATTCGAAAATTAATTCGCGATGAATTAATATTTAAACCTACGCGCTACGGTTCCTCGGTTCCCGTGAATGGGTAATCTAGGAAAACTTACAAATCTAGGAATGGCAAGTCACTAAGAGAATTAGTGTACTTACAGGATTTAAATTTCGGCCTTTCTTGCAGTATCAATGTTCGGATACCCTTCGCGTTGCGGCGGCCAATGGTGTAGGTTCTGGATCCCCGTCGTCGTCCCTCCGATGGAATAGCGATACTCGATGCTTGTAGTTTCGCGTTCCGAAAGACGGCTCTCAAGGATTATCCACAAGACTGCGCCAATTATATCGACCGGCCCGCGAAGGCGCAAAAAAAAACCGAAATTTACTTATTAATAATTTATTGTAAAAAAATTACATTATAAATTATTCCTAACTTAATCTACGTCCCTCCCGTTCGATGTTGGAACTAAGAGTGCTTGTCGTCCTCGGCGGGGCAGCTGCAGCGTCGCGGTGGTGATGATTGCCGCAACACTCTCTGGAATCGCAGGTGTGCGCGATGTCGCAATTGCTAACAGGTGCAAGTCCTTCTTGGGTGGCCCCATGCATCCTCTAATAGCTAAGGCGTGTTATATGTAGGTACATAACAAGCTCTTACACAAAAAATTTACAAATAGCCAACAAACACAATAATTATAATATTATATTATTATGTTCATAATTTTAAAGCTCCGTGTGTCCCTGGCGCCTGGGCTCACCTTGTAGACGCGTCAATGTTTTATTTTTGTGCACTGTTATTACGGAAAATATCAAATATTCAACGCATAAATATTCCAGCCCAAACATTTTGTGAATAACACGCATTCTGTGAACAGGGCTTTATTTAATAAAACATTGTTGTTTGTTATTAACCTTGTAACGACAAATTTTCTACGTAAAACAAAACACTTTTATGACATCGGCGGACTATCTTTCTTCGAACATTATCTAGCCTAGATTCCTGAATGTATAATATTTTTATAATAACTCTTAATAGAATTAAAGCTCTATAAATTAACATAAACAATATTTATATCGCGGTAGCTGAGATAAGGTAAGAAAAACTTTTTTAATTGATCTGAGATATCGACTAACTCTACTATACCAGCAGGTAAAGTAGAGCTAGTATCTACTAGCTCTACTTTACCGGCTAGAAATCTTTCTATAATAGATATTTTACCTCCTATTTGTTTATTAGATTTCGGTAATCAAATCATATTTCTGAAATAACTTGATCAAAGGTAAATAATTTATTAAGTAGGTACTTAACTTAATAAACAAAACCCAAGATTTTGCGTTACTCCTTTTTGGATTTTGTAAAATATAAAAATTCGCATTAATTCAGTCTTATAATAAATACTATAAGTTTAAATACTAAAAGTTTCGTACCGTCCATTCTTTCAGTTATAAAAAGTGCTCTGCTGATCCTATCGAGACCATATTAGGACGAGGAACCATAACTTCATGCTTGCTTAGGGAGCGTCCATAAATTACGTGAGGTGTTTTTGTCCATTTTTTGACCCTCCCTCCCCCTCTGGTGAGATATCATGAGATTTTATTGAACCCCCTCCCCCATCCCCCCATCTCACGTGAGATTTTTAAAAATGTGGGTTTCTTATGTTTATTTGTCATTGTAAAAAGAAAAAAAAATGCTTCGTGCTTTTGTTTACGACTAGTTAAAAATAGTCAATACAATGTCAGTTGTTAATAAATATTGATAATTATAAATTAAAAAGTATATACTTTAGGACAAATGCTATTCATGGAGGTTCTCTTATTTTTGTACACAATAGTTTAAAATGCAAGGAACGAACTGACATTGTTAGCCTTTCTGTAGAACGCACCATTGAACTGTCCTGTGTTGAACTTGAGCGTTACATTATTGTTTGCGTTTATAGGCCTCCTTCCAGTGACTATAATATGTTTGAGACAGTCATGGAAGAAATATTAAAGCGTTTGAGCAGAAGTGAAAAGAAGGTTATAGTATGTGGAGACTTTAATATTGATTTACTTTCACACACACAAATGGCAACACGAATAGTTAATTTATTTCAATCATTTAATTTACATAAACTTTTTGATGAACCCACACGAATTACACCTAGTTCTGCAACTTGTATTGATAATGTTTACTGTGATTGTAACTTTTTAGAAAAAAATATTCTCAATACACTGACTTCGGATCACTGTGGCCAGAAAGTAGTTTTTGAATGGGATTGCATACCTACATTTAAAAGAATTAATGTTAGGCCTATAACTAAAAAAGGCATTCATAAATTTAGAGATAATATTAATAATAAATTGCCTGGCCTGAATTATCAATCCTTTCATAATAATCCTTGTGAAATGTTTACAAATCTTTTTAATTTAATTCATAATGAGTTTGAAAAAATCTTTAAAGTTAAATCTTTAAGTATTACCAAGGATTTACCATTTAGCCAATGGGCAACACCTAGTATACACAGATGCAGGAACGTTTTATATGAGTTATATGGCATGAAGCAATATAACAAAGACTTGGCATTTCTTAGTTATGTTAGAAATTATTCAAAAACTTTTAAAAAAGTTTGTTTCACTGCCAAGTGCTTGTATGTCAGAGATAAAATACGCAACTCTGATAACAAAGTTAAAACGGTTTGGGCAATTATTAATGGTGAAATGGGCAAAAGCCAATCAAATAGTACCATAAAACTAGTTAATGCTGGTAGGGTCATTGACAAAAGTGCTGATGTTGCGCTTGCTTTTGAAGATTTTTTTAGTAGTGTCCCTGCTAGTATTACCGAAAAATTAAATTCGTCATCAGCGCTTGCGGAGTCCTACTTGAGGGACCATGTTGCTGAGTGTAATGTATTATTTGAATTGCGACATGTGACTGCAGAGGAAATTGTTAAAACTTTTAAAACATTAAACTTAAAAAAAACATGTGATCTCTGGGGAATGTCTGTAAATCTAGTAAATAATATTATAGAAAACATTGCCAACCACTTAGCGTTTATATTTAATCAATGTTGTGACTGTGGTATATTCCCTGATTTATTAAAGTTAAGTAAAGTTATTCCTTTATTTAAAAGTGGTGACCAAGAAGACTGTAATAACTATAGGCCAATTTCCATTTTACCAACTTTGAGCAAAGTCTTCGAGAAATTAATTTTAAACCAATTATGTAGTCATTTTGTATCAAATGGTTTACTGCACGCCAAACAGTTTGGTTTCACAAAGGGTCGCTCTACCACTGATGCTGGAATAGCTCTTTTGTCACATATATATAAAGCATGGGAAAATTCAAAGAATGCTTTGGGGATATTCTGCGACCTTTCTAAGGCTTTTGACTGTGTAGAACATACCACTCTATTACGGAAACTAAATTTTTATGGTATTAAAGGTTTATCTCAGGACCTCATAGCTTCATATCTTCAGAACAGGGTACAAACCGTTGTTGTTAATGGAGAGAAATCTCGCGGTGCGCCGATTAACATAGGTGTTCCGCAGGGATCTATCTTAGGACCGTTTTTGTTCTTAGTATATATTAATGACCTACCTTATTATTTGCAGGATATGTGTGAAATAGTACTGTTTGCAGATGATACCTCATTAATATTTAATGTGGATAGACATGACACAAATGTTGACGAAGTAAACTCTGCTCTTTTACGCATATCCAAATGGTTCACTGCTAATAATTTATTATTAAATGCAAAAAAAAACAAATTGTGTTGAATTTATCCTTCCAAATGTAAAAAAGGTGAAAAGGGATATTATTTTAAACGGGGAGGTATTATACCCTGTGGATTCTACTGTTTTTCTTGGTTTGACACTAGATGAGAAGCTACAATGGGGGGCCCATGTTGCCACCACCGCTGCTAAGCTTAGTTCAGCTGCATATGCAGTTCGAAGAATAAGGCATCTCACCGATGAAGACACGGCTAGATTGGTTTATTTTAGCTACTTTCATAGCATTATGTCCTATGGAATTCTGCTATGGGGCAGGGCTGCAGATATAGAAACTATATTTATATTACAGAAAAGAGCCATACGCTCTATATATAATTTACGTGCTAGGGACTCACTAAGAGATCTCTTTAAGAATACTGGTATCCTCACAGTACCATCACAGTATATATTTAATAATATTTTATATGTACACAAAAACGCAGACTTACACACAAGAGTAGGAGATAGACACCGTTATGGCACAAGGAACCGAAATAAAATTGAAATGCCATTTTACCGGTTAGCTAAAGTTAAAAATTCATTTATGGGCCAAGGTATACTTTTTTACAACAGAATTCCTCATAGTATTAAAGAGTTTAGTAGTGCTAAATTTAAAAATTATGTAAAAAACGTATTAGTTCAGAGAGCCTATTACAGCATTAAGGAATATATGGAAGATAAAAACCCATGGAGGGTTGTCGCGTAAAAACCACAGGACAGTTCTTTGGCATATTATGATATATACGTACAGTTACTTACATATTTTGTAAAATTAAATTGTAATACTGAAATGATTTAAAAGAGCAACTATGGAGTTTCTTGCCGATTCTTCTCCATAGATACTGCTTTCCGAATCGGTGGTAAATGTTAAAAATATTATGTATTGACGTTTCAAAAGTGCTTCTCGAAGAGGTCTAATTGAATGAATAAATGTTTGAGTTTGAGTTTTGAGTTTAGTATTTAATATGTATTGCTGAAAGTTATAATAAGGGCCGATTTTTCAATGCTTGGATAAAACTTATCCGTCCAATAAAGTATTACACGATAATATTAAACTGTCACGTAAACTGTCAAATAAGGGCAATTAGAATACGTTTTTAAAATTGTAGTTTTATACATTATTCGACGAATAAGTTTTATCCAAGCATTGAAAAATCGGCCCTTAGTGTTATAAGTTATAACAAGGTAACAATAGAATATTTTAATCTTAACCGTAACATTAAAATCTTAAGCATGTTATTTGGATTAAATGGACCAAAAGAGTATAATTTGTTTTGTTTCAATTAAAAAAAAATTGCGTGATATTTGCCGACACCCCCCCTCTCCCCAACGTAAGGTTAGATGAGATTTTACTCGACCCCCTCCCCCCCTAAAACAACTCACGTAATTTATGGACGCCCCCTTAGTACTGGACGAAAAGGCTATCCGGTCGATTTCACGTATAAAACAAACAAAAAATATAAATGTTCCTCAATAAAGAACGGCTTTATCTCGTATTACTGGCGCGATAAAATTAGATTCGCTGACGACCGCCTGCGCAGCGTCAGTCACGCTTAGCGCTCGCGACGCGACGGCAGAGCGCGAAAATAAATTCAAAAAGAGAATCCGCAACCGTTCCATCAATATTATTTTTTTGTTTTGCGTCGCGTTCAGTGTTACGAAACAATTTTGTGCCAGTGCCTTATTATTATATCGTGTATGTGCTGCCTTATATTGTGATTCAGAAAACATTAAAACTGTGTGGACGCCGTGTAATGTGTATGCAATAAAGTTGCAGAAGGTGAGTGTACTTTTATGGTTCGAAAGTTGAATTTTTCTGATGTACATTCGGGTTTGGGAGAGGCCGTTGCTTGTGAAACCTCTTTCTATGTATGTCCGTTTTGTGTGACAGCGTGTTACCCGGTTACCTTTTAACCGTTAGATGTATGGATGTATAGAATACCTTGTATTCAGTATAGAGATTAGAGAGATTGACATGAAACTTTAATATAGCCATAACTACTTACCTACTTTGCTTTTATAATTGTATTAAATATAGTTATCTAATATGGATTAATTATTAAAATTACTTGCTCTTGATTTTTTAAATTATTTTTTCTTTCTCATCGATCTTTTATCTTAAAAATTAAACAAAAAGAGGGTAGCCGTATAACATTTTGTACCTGTAAAGATTTCTTTCTCATTAGTTATATTTTGGTTAATTAGTTTTTCTCTATAAAAATGAAGTTGTTAAGTTAGGTTCTAATGAATGTATAGCAGGTATAATGACATAATTAGGAAATTCACCGTAAAGGTATAATTATCTACCTATAATCACTAAATTAACTCTACGTAATGTTCGTGAGATAATGGTAGAGTTATGAAGTAGATATATTGGATATAATTATATATATACATAATGTTTTAGTTAATATCATAATATTATATAGGTACATAGTTAGGCTACTTTTTAAGTGCATTAATTAACATAGCATAGTTAGTAAGCTTACACATGTAAAAAGTAAATAGCAAGGTACCTACATATTATACACTGTACATGTCAATAAATAATTTATTAAATACGAAAGATAAATAAGAAAATTATATTAGGAACCTACTTACTAATAATTGACCTCAATATTTTAAAGCAAATTGAAAAGATGAATACCTATAACACTAACATTATTTTAAAGTGACGAGTTTAGTCATGAAACTCGATAAAGTGAATATTAAACAAAGATTGGTATTGAACATTCCAATTCACTATAACAATAATTGAACTACGAATTCATTATCGTGCTTTCATACCTCAAGGCCGACATTTGCCTGAAGGTACATATAATATATGGTCAGATAATATAATACTATGTATGGCTATTGTTGTATGTCGATCTGCACGACATACAAAATACAATGGGTAATATCATTCTTACAGAACACTGGAAGATACGCATTTTTCACTGCAATGCTTGTTTATAATATTAAAGAATATGCATTTAAATTGGTTTAGTTACTTAATTTTGAAATGTAGAGTACTGAGTAGGTACTTATTTGTAAAAAATAATAAAAGTTTTAACCCTAAACCACAGATAATATAATAAGCAGTACCTAAACTTTAATTGATAAACTGTTTAGAATTATGAAACTTTTTATGCAGTTAGAATTTCGAAATTGCACAAAGGTCATCAACATAAGAAAGATGAACTTATAAGTTTGATACTTGTAGGAAAGTACGAGAGAAAGTTTAACTTTTTAGTTCGCGAAGTTGACGCATCACCAAAAGTGTTGCAGCATTTGCTGAATGTCAGTATAGCAGTTAATTTTAGGGTTCCGTAGCCAAAATGGCAAAAACGGAACCCTTATAGTTTCGTCATGTCCGTCTGTCCGTCTGTCCGTCTGTCCGTCTGTCACAGCCGATTTACTCGGAAACTATAAGTACTACAGTGATGAAATTTGATGGGAATATGTGTTGTATGAACCGCTACAAAAATATGACACTAAATAGTAAAAAAAAGAATTGGGGGTGGGGCCCCCCATACATGTAACTGAGGGATGAAATTTTTTTTTTCGATGTACATACCCGTGTGGGGTATCAATGGAAAGGTCTTTTAAAATGATATAAAGTTTTCTAAAAAACATTTTTCTTAAAGTGAACGGTTTTTGAGATATCAGCTCTCAAAGTCGTAAAAAGTATGTCCCCCCCCCTCTATTTTTATAACTACGGGGTATAAAATTCTAAAAAAAATAGAGGTGATGCATGCTAATTAACTCTTTCAACGATTTTTGGTTTGATCAAAGTATCTCTTATAGTTTTTGAGATAGGTTGATTTAACTGTAATTTATTATATTTGCTGCTACGGAACCCTTTGTGCGCGAGCCCGACTCGCACTTGGCCGGTTTTATTAACACTGATTTTCAGCAGTCAGTATGAAAATTTATAACCAAAATGCTCCACAAATACTATTATTATTAACTCTGTTGCAATCGTGACCCAATTCGGTCAAGCTTGTTAATATAAGTACCATCCTTTTACTTGTTGGTATCCTTGCAGAATGTTATGGACTATGGTATATGAACTCCTGTATTCACTTAGTATTTATTATACCTACCTAGAATCGATCGAGTAAGTTTTACAAATTAGCGCTGCAAACTTTTTACTTTAGAAATAACTAGTATAGTAGGTATTTTATTAACTGTGGTTTGGACAAGGTACTAGGTAGAGAACTTAGCTTTAATACTTTTTTATTTATTGTTACTTGTTACCTATACTTACACCTTTAATAATTTATACAGTTTAACAAATATCTGTCAATTAATCCTGAAAAAGTTTCAATTAAACTTATAGTAATAAAATATGTTCAATACAGGAAGTATTTTCAAGGATTAAACTTAGAAACTTTATACAAGAATGTCTACAAAAATACAAGAAATATGCAATCAATTCTTTGAGTACAAGTTGCGTTATTAACTTTTTATGACTTCAAAATCTGAAATAGCTATTCATAAAATCTTGCAACGGATATTAAAATGTTTTAATGAAAATCGTTTGATTCTGAACGCAATATAAAAACAATCGGAATGTGAGAAGGCCAGACAGTTATTTCCGAACGAACCACTTGTGTATGTCTGCATTTCAGTAAACTTTAGCTTTGTAAAGTGGCACCACTTATTAATTTATATTTATTATCTACCTACCCATTTCGTTATATGTATTGAGTATCTGTTTCTACAGACTGCAGCAACATACCCTTTTCATTAACTATTTGTAATTGAGTATCTGTATCTACAGGCTGCAGTAACAAACCTTTTGTAGTTGTAACTTTCTTTATGCCGAAATGAAAAGTCACCTGAAAAAAATGTACTCAAGTAAATCACGGTTCAAACAATTCAATTAAATTTGAAATAGGTCTGTACGTATTACTTATCAGCACAGTATTTGATTTTACAATCATTCACTAACTAGACGAGCTTTTTCATAGTTCTGTCATCCGAGTTATTAGGCATTTATTTAATTTCAGTAAAATATTTTACAATTCATATCATTAATTTAGTCAGATGACATTGTATATCACATTTGTGACCTTATCCTACTTTATTTTAGAGTCAACATCATTATAAAATATTTAGAAAAAGCTTAACTAGGTGGAGTTAAAACGTTTCAATGTTTACATACCTAGTAGGTATTTAATGTAATTACCTTAAGTCTAATTATGCTAACGTAATTGTAACAAACCACGGAAATTGTTGGTCATATTACTTAATACTGCTTAT